>ONZH01004158.1:0-87126 GCA_900303285.1 Rhinella marina
CCTCTTATATAACACGCTGTACTGTAATAAGATGTGACGATTATCGGCCTCTCCTCTTATTATAACACTGCTGTACTGTAATAAGTGGACTGATATCACCTCTCCTCTTATATAACACTGCTGACGAATAATGTGACATACAGCCTCTCCTCTTATATAACACTGCTACTGTAATAAGATGTGACTGATATCAGCCGCTCCTCTTAATAACATCTGTACTGTAATAAGATGTGACTATATCAGCCTCTCCTCTTATATAACACTGCTGTACTTAATAAGATGTGACTGATATCGCCTCTCCTCTTATTAACACTGCTTACTATAATAGATGTGACTGATATCAGCCTCTCCTCTTATATAACACTGCTACTGTAATAAGATGGACTGATATCAGCCGCCTCTCTCATATATAACACTGCTGTACTGTAATAAGATGGGACTGATATCAGCCTTCCTCTTATATAACACTGCTGTACTGTAATAAGATGGACTGATATCGGCCTTCTTATAACACTGCCTTAATAGATGTGACTGATTCGGCCTCTCCTCTTATATAACACTGCTGTACTGTAATAAGATGTGACTGATATCGGCCTCTCCTCTTATATAACACTGCTGTTTACTGTAATAATGTGACTGATATCAGCCTCTCCTCTGATAACTGATAATATAGCTGCTATGCTATAAGATGTGACTGATATCAGCCTCTCCTCTTATATAACACTGCTGTACTGATGTCACTGATATCGCCCCTCCTCTTATATAACACTCTGTACTGTAATAAGATGTGACTTATATCACCTCTCCTATAACACTGCTACTGTAATAAGATGTGACTTGATATCAGCCTGATATCGGCTCCTTTATATAACACTGCTGACTGTAATAAGATGTGACTGATATCAGCCTCCTCTTATATAACACTGCTTACTGTAATAAGATGTGACTGATATCGGCCCCTCCTCTTATATAACACTGCTGTACTGTAATAAGATGGACTGATATCGGCCTCTCCTCTTATATAACACTGCTGTACTGTAATAAGATGTGACTGATATCAGCCTCTCCTCTTATATAACACTGCTGTACTGTAATAAGATGTGACTGATATCAGCCTCTCCTCTTATATAACACTGCTGTACTGTAATAAGATGTGACTGATATCAGCCTCCTCTATATAACACTGCTGTACTTAATAAGATGTGACTGATATCAGCTCCTCTATATAACACTGCTGTACTGTAATAAGATGTGACTGATATCGGCCTCTCCTCTTATATAACACTGCTGTACTGTAATAAGATGTGACCTGATCCGATATCTGGCCTCTCCTCTTAATAACACTGCTGTACTTGTAATAAGATGTGACTGATATCGGCCCTCCTCTTATATAACACGCTGTACTGTAATAAGATGTGACTGATATCAGCCCTCTCTTATATAACACTGCTGTACTGTAATAAGATGTGACTGATATCAGCCCCTCCTCTTATATAACACTGCTGTACTGTAATAAGATTGACTGATATCAGCCTCTCCTTCTGAATAACACTGCTGTACTGTAATAAGATGGACTGATATCAGCCTCTCCTCTGATATAACACTGCTGTACTGTAATAAGATGTGACTGATATCGGCCCCTCCTCTTATATAACACTGCTGTACTGTAATAAGATGTGACTGATATCAGCCTCTCCTCTTATATAACACTGCTGTACTGTAATAAGATGTGACTGATATCGGCCCCTCCTCTTATATAACACTGCTGTACTGTAATAAGATGTGACTGATATCAGCCGCTCCTCTTATATAACACTGCTGTACTGTAATAAGATGTGACTGATATCGGCCTCTCCTCTTATATAACACTGCTGTACTGTAATAAGATGTGACTGATGTCAGCCGCTCCAGTACTGTTATAATGTCTAGACTGGGATGTTACCGGCCCTTTAAGGTGTGACTGTTTCGGGAAGCTCTGGTCACACGTCCTGTTTCTCGTGTTGCTTCCTGCGATGTGTAGGTGTCGTTCGGTCACTGTCCCCCCTCTAGGACTGAGCTTGTTTTCTGTGAGATGATGGGGGTCCAGTCCTGGGGCGCCGGGTGCACACGTAGGTCTGTACATAGGGTATCGGGTACGATGGGGTGTTAGGTGCTGGGGCTTGTAGTACCACAGCTGCCTCCATGTGCTCTCTATGGTGGAGCAGAATGTGTTGTAGCCTTGTGATTGTCCAAGATTCTGGTGCCGTCCCCTCAGCGCTTCCTGTGTACCGTAACCGCACTTTATAGAGACGACTTTCAGTCTGATCTCTGCTTGCTGTCAGTGAATGGTAACATTCCTATTTGGACCCCGGCCTGACCCGATACTTTTCTCAGCTCAAGTTTTGCTACAATTGTATCTGGTCTATACTTTCCTTCAGGAGGTAAACAGCCCAGACTGATACATTGTAACAAACTATCAGAACTGGAAAGAGATCGCTGCCGGTGCTTTCTCTATAATGGATACAATTGTAACAAATCCTCAGCTGTGAGGAAGACTAGGGAACGATCAGTCTTCAATAACGACCAATCAGAGTGCGCCTTTGATTTCTGACATCTCTCTGCAATCATTGTTTCCATTCACTTACAGCAAGCAGAGATCTGTAAAGTGTTGAGAGGCGCCAAGCACAGGATTTCCTGTTCTGCGATGAGTGGACATTTTGCAGATGGTTTCCTCGTCCTGTCACCCCCGATCACGTGTGTGTGGCCTTTCCTTCCTCCGTGGCTGAGCCGCCGCTCTTCACTTCCGCACGGTGTAGGGCGTGTACATAGGAGCCGTGTAACATGTATGACCACAGCGTGTACCACACACACGTGATACAGTATAAAGCCGCCATATACTGTACGTGACGTGTGATCACGCTGCACCCAGGCGCGTCTAGAGCCATTCCGTAAACGGTTAAATGGCGACAATCTAATGCAGGCGACACAGAAATAGTGACCGTGGCCCCGGGGAGTGGGAAGTAGGGGCCACACTGCAGGGTAGCCGGCGACAGTTGCAAGATGACCCGGAACCACAACCACTGTCGTCATGCTGTCCGCAAATGCCCATGGATCATAGCCCGGGGCGACTCATGGGCAGGAAGTGAACCCCCCCGAGTCTGAGGGCCCCCATAACCTGAGATCCTATTATAAAAGGGGCCACAACATGTTTCGTTTCGATACATTGTAACTTCAGGTTTATTGTTTCTATGGTTACCACTGCTTCTTGTGTTCACCGCAGACAGCGGTTTTGGGGTTCCTGCTCCTCGTCAGTATGGAGGAGGGGGGCGGGGATGTCTGATAAGTCATCATCTGTATGAGAAGTATAACCCCCATCAGACATGTGCTGTGAGCATGCTACACCTGCGCCCCCGGCGGTTACTACTGACACGCGGTTCTCGGGGTTCACCTCCTGCACATGTTTCTCCCTGGTTTACGTGATCCATGTTCAGATAACTACTCCCATCATTTACAGGCAGTATGGCAGCTGTGGATGTGGTTCCCGGTCATCTCGTCCTCCCCCAGTGTGTGGCCCTTACTTCACATCCCCCGGGGCCACTGTCACTATTTCTGTATTGTCTTCATTAGGTTGTCGTCCAGTTAACCATTTGTGGGAATATCCAGACTTTAGTCACGGCGATTCTTGTACAGTATATGGCGGCTTTACGCTGTATCATATATCCGTGTGTGCAGTGTACGCTGCCGCCCAATGACGTGTTCACCCTGCAGGAGCCGTCATACATGTAATAATGGTCAACGTGTGCTTGGGAACAATAGGAGTTGGAAACTGTTTGCCGTAACTAAGCTATTGTTTACGGACTGCTCAGCTGTATTAACCTAAACTGTCGGAGCTGTGCCTGGGTGTATCTAATCCTATCCCTGTGATACTGTCTGCGAGCTGTGTATCTAGTCCTTATCAGCTGTGTAAATCCTGATACTGTCTGCTAGCTGCTGTGTATCTAATCCTATCCTGTGTGATACTGTCTGCTAAGCTGTGTATCTAATCCTTCCTGTGTGATACTGTCTGCTGAGCTTGTATCTAATTCCTAATCCTGGTCTAAATCCTACCTGTGTGATATGTCTGCTGAGCTGTGTATCTAATCCTATCCTGTGTGATACTGTCTGCTAGCTGTGTATCTAATCCTATCCTTGTGATACTGCTGCCTAGCTGTGTATCTAATCCTATCCTGTGTGATACTGTCTGCTGAGCTGTGTTATCCTAATCCTACCTGTGTGATACTGTCTGCTGAGCTGTGTATCTAATCCTATCCTGTGTGATACTGTCTGCTGAGCTGGTAAATCCTATATCTGCTGAGCTCTCTTATCCTGTGTGATACTGTTTGCTGAGCTGTGTATCTTCCTATCCTGTGTGATACTGTCTGCTGAGCTGTGTATCTAATCCTATCCTGTGATACTGTATCTGCTGTGTATTAATCCTATCCTGTGTGATACTGTCTGCTGAGCTGTGTATCTAATCCTATCCTGTGTGATACTGTCTGCTGAGCTGTGTATCTAATCCCTATCCTGTGATACTAAAGGCTGAGCTGTGTATCTAATCTTCCTGTGTGATACTGTCTCTGAGCTGATCTCATCCTATCCTGTTGATACTGTCTGCTAAGCTGTGTATCTAATCTATCCTGTGTGGATACTGTCTGTGAGCTGTGATCCTAATATCCTGTGTGTACTGGCTGAGCTGTGTATCTAATCTATCCTGTGTGATACTGTCTTGAGCTGAGCTAGCTGTGTATCTAATCCATCCTGTGATACTGTCTGCTGAGCTGTGTATCTAATCTATCCTGTGTGATACTGTCTGCTGAGCTGTGTATCTAATCCTATCCTGTGTGATACTGTCTGCTGGCTGTGTATCTAATCCATCTGTGTGATTCTGCTGGACTTGTATCTAATCCTACCTGTTGATGATACTGTTCCACCTTCCAAAAAAAAACAGTCTGCTGAGCTGTGTATCTAATCTATCCCTTGCTGATACTGTCTGCTGAGCGTGTCATCTCATCCTATCCTGTGTGATACTGTCTGCTGAGCTGTGTATCTAATCCTATCCTTGTGATACTGTCTGCTGAGCTGTATCTCAATCCTATCCTGTGTATACTGTTGCTGAGCTGTATCTATCCTATCCTGTGTGAACTGTTCTGCTGAGCTGTGTTTAAATCTATCCTCTTGATACTGTCTCTAAGCTGGTTATCTAATCCTATCCTGGTGATACTGTCTGCTGAGCTGTTCTAATCCTATCCTGTGTGATACTGTCTGCTGAGCTGTGATCTAATCCCATCCTGGTGATACTGTCTGCTGAGCTGTGATCTAAGTCCTATCCGTGTGTATAACTGTCTGCTGAGCTGTGTATCTTATCCTATCCTGTGTGATACTGTCTGCTAGCTTGTACTAATCCTATTCCTGTTGTGATACTGTCTTCTGAGCTGTGTATTCTAATTCCTATCTGTGTGAATACTGTCTGCTGAGCTGTGTATCTAATCCTATCAAGTGGATTACTGTCTGCTGAGCTATGATCTATCCTCCTGTTGTATACTGTCTGCTGAGCTGTTATCTAATCCATCCTGTTTTGATACTGGGTCTGCTGAGCTGGTATCTATCTATCCTGTGTGATACTGTCGCTGAGCTGTGTATCTAATCCCTCCTGTGTGATACTGTCTGCTGAGCTGTGTAATCTAATCCTATCCTGCTGATGATAAATTCCTTGTCTGCTGAGCTGTTGTATCTAATCCTATCTAATCTATCCTGTGTGATATGTTGCTGAGCTGTATTCTAATCCTATCCTGTGTGATACGTCTGCTGAGCTGTATCTAATCTATCGTGTGATAAGCTGTCTATCCTGTGTGATACTGTCTGCTGAGCTGTGTTCTATTCCTATCCTGTGTGATACTGTCTGCTGAGCTGTAGCTGTCTATGTATTCTATCTGTCCTGTGTGATACTGTCTGCTGAGCTGCATCTAATCCTTCCTGTGTGATACTGTCTGCTGAGCTGTATCTAGTACTTTAATGTCCTAGCACACTCCTGTGATACAGTTCACCGTCCCCTGGTCTCAGTAGTGCAGCCGGTGCTGTGTACCATGACGGGGACTCCCTTCCGCTGTGACTCGGGCGGGTGTCATTATTGTAATGTGCTGCGGGGGAAGTGACGCTCTGCACTAATTGCTGCTCTGCTTTATGATAAGTCCATATTTTTAAAGGGACAGCGCCCCCTACAGAGCTTGTCCTGGACCCCAGGGTGTTCTTGTACATGTTGCGGCTGCCATCTGGGGGTAAAGCATGCTGGGAGCATCAGTAAGCCTCTAATAAGAAAGCAGGTGGATTTCAGACTACCCCAGACCCCTGTAGGCAATGGAGCTTTGCTGGATTCACTAATAGGGCAGAGCTGCAGTGTAAAGCATGGAGGATATCAGAGCAGCAGCCTTAGTGCCTGAGGTTTCAGACTACTCCAGGGGCCAATGAGTGGTGTGAGTGGAGCTCCCTGGTACTAAGCCTTGCTGCAGTGCTGCATTTATTTACTTGTGCTGCGGGGCTGTACTTCCTGCTCGACGTCACAGGCTCGGAGCTGTGTACTCTGCGCTGCGCTGTGGTATGTGGCGCTGCCGGGAAGGTTCACGCTGCACTGCTCTGAAGTATTTGGTGCTGGAGGGGAAGAATTTTCTGCTGCACTGTGGTATGTATAGCTGTTATGGAGGAATTTTTTGCTGCCATATGGAATTTGGTGCTGCCAGGGGCATTATGGGCGCTGCCAGGGGGGTTGTATGGGCACTGCAGTCACAATCCTGCTCTTACACTCTGGTCACATCAAGAGCTGCTGTCATAATTCTGCTATTGTATCATGTACTCCCAGTCACATCCAAGCTGCAGTCACAATCCTCTGCTGCAGTCACTTACTCCACATCTTATACTGTGGTCACACTCAGAGCTGCAGTCTTAATTCTGCTATTATAGCATGTTTTGTACTCCAGTCACAGCCGGAGCTGCAGTCTTTGTGTCTCCATGCTTTACCCTTCTATTATTCCCCTTTTTCTCTTTTTTTTATCACTTCACCTGTTAAAATGTGTGAGGATTTTGTGTGTGTACTCAGGGAATGACGGTTGTGCTGGGACTTGTAGTTTCACATCAGCCCGTGTATTACATAGCAGCGGTAGAGCACGGTACTGTCCCTTTAAGGGCTTGGTCATGGCTGAAGCTTTTCTCAGAAGGCAGCTTTAGAACCTGAGGTCACGTACAAGGACTGTAAGTAATCGCGTCACCCAGAGCCGTGCACAGAACCACTTCCCTAATATACAGTGCCTTGAAAAAGTATTCACGCCCCTTGAAGTTTTCCACATTTTTTCACGTTACGTCCACAAATGTAAATGTATTTTATGGGGATTTGATGTGATTGACAAACACAAAGTAACAAACTTAGTACATAGGGTCCACCTGTGTGGTGTCCTCTCAGTATAAGGGCCCTTTCACACATCCGTGGAGCACGGTCCGGGACGGTCCGTGAAAACCCGAGGGCAGGAGCGCACGGCTCATTGGTTGCTATGACGCCGCGCGCCCCCTGAGGCGCCGCTGTACAGTGTACATTCTATACGAGCGTGTACAGTGTATCACTGTACAGCCGGCCTCAGGAAGCGCACCGTCATAGCAACCAATGAAGGAGCACGATCAGGGTTTTCACGGACCGTCCTGGACCGTGCTCCACAGTTGTGTGCAAGAGCCCTAACTCCAGCCGTTCTGTGAAGGCCTCAGAGGTTTGTTAGAGAACATTAGTGATCAGCATCATGAAAACCAAGGAACACGCCAGACAGGTCAGGGATAAAGTGGTGAAGAAGTGTAAAGCAGGGTTAGGCTACTTTCACGCCAATAAAGGGGGTGTGGTCTGGGGAAAAGGGCGGGCCAGCAGGTCTGTCTCAGTTATCATTTATGGAGGAAGCTGGCATAGATTTAGACAAGTGTAAAGTCCTCCTCAGTTATGTAGAGGCCGGCGCCCGGGATGCCCAGCCTGCGGCCCTCCAGCTGTTGCAAAACTACAATTCCTAGCATGCCTGGACAGCCTACAGCTATTAGGGCATGCTGGAAGTTGTAGTTTTGCAGGAGCTGGAGGGCTGCAGGTTAAGCATCCCTGACTTGGGTGCAAGAAGGACAAGGCCGGTCTTTATAAATGTCCCCTGTGTGTGGCAGAAAACTTACTCTGCAATCCCCCCAAACACACCGACCCCACCGTGAGACATGGCGGTGGCAGCATCCTGCTGGGGGGAGGCTTTTCTTCAGCAGGGAAGCCGGTCAGAGGTGATGGGAAGATGGATGGAGCCAAATACAGGGCAACCCTGGAGGAAAGCCTATAAGAGACTGGGGCGGAGGTTCACCTTCCAGCTGGACAACAACCCTCAACATCCAGCCAGAGCTACAATGGAAGGGTTTAGATCCAGGCATATTCATGTGTTAGAACGGCCCAGTCACAGTCCAGACCTAAATCCCATTGAGAATCTGCGGCAAGATGAGAGAATTGCTGTTCACAGACGCTCTCCATCCGATCCGACTGAGTGCGAGCTCTTCTGCACAGGAGAATGGGCAACAATGTCATCCTCTAGATGTGCAAAACTGTAGAAACCTAGCCCAATAGACTGCAGCTGTAATTGCAGAGAAAGGTGGTCCTGCAAAGTACTGACTCAGGGGGGTGAATACTAATGCACAACACACTGTCCAGATTCTTATTTATTAAACATTTTGACAACCTTGTATCACTTTTTTCTCACCTCACTCGGACATGATACTTTGTGTTGGTCGATTACATAAAATACATTTGTAACATAAAAAAATGTGGAAAATTTCAAGGGGTGTGAATACTTTTTCAAGGCACTGTATATAGAGGCCCGGTACCACTCGTCTTGTTATTAATATGTAACGACAGTGCACAGTACCACTCCTCCTGTAGTGACTATAGAAGGACAGTACTACTACTCCCACTCTGTAATATCATTAGTTCTGTCACATTATAATGTTATGATCTTTGGACGCTTCCTGTGTGATGATTCATGGGGGCGTCACCTGACGTTTGCTCTCTGTTATCACTAAGCGTTTTGTACTTTGCCCCCTCTGTCATTAGGGGGAACCACAGGTCTCAGCCGGCAGTCCCCTCACATGTATTGATTACAGAGCTTTCACTGTATACAGAGGCCTCCGGTGCATTTTATATTCCTGCAGTGCACCAAATATAAAAACAGGGAGCACCTCTAGAGATAAGTCTGGTCACGTCTGAAGGGTGTAGCCAGTAATTAAGCTTTATTTAGAAATCTTACGTGTTGTGTCTGCAAATCCTATCCAAAGCTGTTCGTCTTCAGGTGCGTAGAGCGGCCTGAACCTCTCCAGATACATAGAGCAGCCTGAACTCTTCCAGATACATAGAGCGGCCTGAACCTCTCCAGGTAGATAGAGCAGCCTGAACCTCTCAAGATACACAGAGCAGCCTCAACCCCTCCAGATACATAGAGCAGCCTGAACCCCTCCAGATACATAAAGGAACCTGAACTTCTCCAGGTTCATAGAGCAGCCTGAACCCCTCCAGATACATAGAGCGGCCTGAACTTCTCCAGATACATAGAGCGGCCTGAACCTCTCCAGATACATAGAGCAGCCTCAACCCCTCCAGATACACAGAGCAGCCTCAACCCCTCCAGATACACAGAGCAGCCTCAACCCCTCCAGATACATAGAGCAGCCTGAACCTCTCCAGATACATAGAGCGGCCTGAACCTCTCCAGGTAGATAGAGCGGCCTGAACCTCTCCAGATACACAGAGCAGCCCTCAACCTCTCCAGATACATAGAGCAGCCTGAACCCCTCCAGATACATAGAGCAGCCTGAACCTCTCCAGATACATAGAGCAGCCTGAACCCCTCCAGTTACATAGAGCAGCCTGAACCTCTCCAGATACATAGAGCAGCCTGAACCTCTCCAGATACATAGAGCAGCCTGAACCTCTCCAGATACATAGAGCAGCCTGAACCCCTCCAGTTACATAGAGCAGCCTGAACCTCTCAGATACATAGAGCAGCCTGAAACCTCTCCAGATACATAGAGCAGCCTGAACCTCTCCAGATACATAGTGCGTCCTGAACCTCTCCAGATACATAAAGCGGCCTGAACCTCTTCACATACATAGAGCATCCTGAACCCCTCCAGATACATAGAGGAACCTTAACTTCTCCAGGTACATAGAGCAGCCTGAACCTCTCCAGATACATAGAGCAGCCTGAACCTCTCCAGATACATAGAGCGGCCTGAACCCCTCCAGAAACATAGAGCAGCCTGAACCTCTCCAGATACATAGAGCAGCCTGAACCTCTCCAGATACATAGAGCAGCCTGAACCTCTCCAGATACATAGAGCAGCCTGAACCTCTCCAGATACATAGAGCAGCCTGAACCTCTCCAGATACATAGAGCAGCCTGAACCTCTCCAGATACGTAGAGCAGCCTGAACCTCTCCAGATACGTAGAGCAGCCTGAACCTCTCCAGATACATAGAGCAGCCGGAACCCCTCCAGATACATAGAGCAGCCGGAACCTCTCCAGATATATAGAGCAGCCTGAACCTCTCCAGATACGTAGAGCAGCCTGAACCTCTCCAGATACATAGAGGAACCCGAACTCTTCCAGATACATAGAACAGCCTGAACCCCTCCAGATACATAGAGGAACCTGAACTCTTCCAGATACATAGAGCAGCCTGAACCTCTCCAGATACATAGAGGAACCTGAACCCCTCCAGATACATAGAGCAGCCTGAACCCCTCCAGATACATAGAGCAGCCTGAACCCCTCCAGATACATAGAGCAGCCTGAACCCCTCCAGATACATAGAGCAACCTGAACCCCTCCAGATACATAGAGCAGCCTGAACCTCTCCAGATACATAGAGCAGCCTGAACCTCTCCAGATACATAGAGCAGCCTGAACCTCTCCAGATACATAGAGTGGCCTAAACCCCCTCCAGATACATAGAGCGGCCTGAACCTCTCCAGATACATAGAGCAGCCTGAACCTCTCCAGATACATAGAGCAGCCTGAACCTCTCCAGATACATAGAGCAGCCTGAACCTCTCCAGATACATAGAGCAGCCTGAAACCCCTACAGATACATAGAGCAGCCTGAACCCCTCAAGATACATAGAGCAGCCTGAACCTCTCCAGATACATAGAGCAGCCTGAAACCTCTCCAGATATATAGAGCAGCCTGAACCCCTCCAGATACATAGAGCAGCCTGAACCTCTCCAGATACATAGAGCAGCCTGAACCCCTCCAGATACATAGAGCAGCCTGAACCTCTCCAGATACATAGAGCGGCCTGAACCTCTCCAGATACATAGAGCAGCCTGAACCTCTCCAGATACATAGAGCAGCCTGAACCTCTCCAGACACATAGAGCGGCCTGAACTCCTCCAGATACATAGAGCAGCCTGAACCCCTACAGATACATAGAGCAGCCTGAACCTCTCCGTCTACACAGACACGTCACTTAACCTAATTTTATGACAGAGGTGCATGTTAAACCAAAAGCTACCAGTATATGCATACGTTGCTTGTAGAAAATCCGCATAAAAAGTGCACGGAAATCTGCCCTATTCATTGTGGTTTTTGTGCATCTTTTGTGCCCAATGGGGGACACTTATCAATATGTTTATGCCACAATAGGGGCGTAAAACACTCCCAAATTATGGCGCAAGCCATAGGTGCACTGTACTTTGTGAGTTTTAAAGCTTCTCAGCTCTTTTCAGAACTGCCCAGAAAAGGTGGCAGGGCTCAGCAGAAGGTGGCAGAGCTTAGCAGGAGGAGGAGGGACCTTGCACAGGAGGCGGGGTTTCATACAGTCTGTCGGATTTATTATCACTTTTCACCACAAAGTGGTGGAAATTATAGCCTGTAGCCTGCACAAGGCGGGGCAGAGATCTGCCTGTTTCATTAAGGAGCATTTCACGCCAGTGCAGGGAGATCAGGACTGGCGGATGGGTACATATGGGTGCACCAGTGTTGATAAATGTCCCTTGTTGTGTTCATGACACTGGACAGGTCTCATTCACTTTGCTGGTACTGTGTTACGTTGCGGTTTTCCTGCTCAATATCTCATGTTCTACATCACATGCTCTGGTTATCATGCACCAAGCTGCTCGATGCCGTGTACATCACTGCTTTGTCTTTTTCCGGATAGACTTGTATTTCCCAGCACAGTGGCCGCTGCGTTCTCTCGCTGTTCCCAGTCCCAGCGACGTCTGTAATTACTGTCTGCCTCTGGGGCTTCCATTACTAATCGCCATCGTTCTGTGTCCTGTCTTGTTACATTCATGTATATAGATGGGGAGGGAAGAAGCCTGTCCTGACTGCTGCTGTACTGTACTGCCCAGGGATATGTACTGTCAGATGTACTGGATATAAAAGGGAATTGCTTAAATAACAGTTACACCAAATTATATTATCACAATAAGTTATACCGTCATCAGAGTGATCAGTCTGATGTAGTCAATATAATCAGTGAATTCTAAAATGGGTGGTCTAATCAGAACAACCTCTGTCTGTAAACCATAATGGTGCTTCATCCGTCCATATCCTACATCAATGGCCATTCATCCTGATGCAGAATCTGTAACACATGAATGATAATCGTCTTCTCTCAGCCTCGGGCAGCAAATTCCAGTCCATACAAAGCAGATATCCCCGGGCCATAGACTATTTACAGTGTCTACTATGAACAAGAATAAAACTACTATAATACTGCTCCAATGTACAAGAATATAACTACTATAATACTGCTCCTATGTACAAGAATATAACTACTATAATACTGCTCCTATGTACAAGAATATAACTACTATAATACTGCTCCTATGTACAAGAATATAGCTACTATAATACTGCTCCTATGTACAAGAATATAACTACTATAATACTGCTCCTATGTACAAGAATATAACTACTATAATACTGCTCCTATGTACAAGAATATAGCTACTATAATACTGCTCCTATGTACAAGAATATAACTACTATAATACTGCTCCTATGTACAAGAATATAACTACTATAATACTGCTCCTATGTACAAGAATATAACTACTATAATACTGCCTCCTATGTACAAGAATATAACTACTATAATACTGCTCCTATGTGCAAGAATATAACTACTATAATACTGCTCCTATGTTACAAGAATATAACTACTATAATACTGCTCCTATGTACAAGAATATAACTACTATAATACTGCTCCTATGTACAAGAATATAACTACTATAATACTGCGCCTATGTACAAGAATATAACTACTATAATACTGCTCCTATGTACAAGAATATAACTACTATAATACTGCTCCTATGTACAATAATATAACTACTATAATACTGCCTCCTATGTACAAGAATATAACTACTATAATACTGCTCCTATGTACAAGAATATAACTACTATAATACTACCCCTATATACAAGAATATAACTACTATAATACTGCCCCTATGTACAAGAATATAACTACTATAATACTGCTCCTATGTACAAGAATATAACTACTATAATACTGCTCCTATGTACAAGAATATAACTACTATAATACTACTCCTATATACAAGAATATAACTACTATAATACTGCTCCTATATACAAGAATATAACTACTATAATACTGCTTATATATACAAGAATATAACTACTATAATACTGCTCCTATGTACAAGTGTATAACTACTATAATACTGCTCCTATGTACAAGAATATAACTACTATAATACTGCCTCCTATATACAAGAATATAACTACTATAATACTGCCTCCTATGTACAAGAATATAACTGCTATAATACTGCTCCTATGTACAAGAATATAACTACTATAATACTGCTCCTATGTACAAGAATATAACTGCTATAATACTGCCTCCTATGTACAAGAATATAACTGCTATAATACTGCCTCCTATGTACAAGAATATAACTGCTATAATACTGCCTCCTATGTACAAGAATATAACTGCTCCTATGTACAAGAATATAACTGCTATAATACTGCCTCCTATGTACAAGAATATAACTACTATAATACTGCTCCTATGTACAAGAATATAACTACTATAATACTGTTCCTATGTACAAGAATATAACTACTATAATACTGTTCCTATGTACAAGAATATAACTACTATAATACTGCTCCTATGTACAAGAATATAACTACTATAATACTGCTCCTATGTACAAGAATATAACTACTATAATACTGCTCCTATGTACAAAAATATAACTACTATAATACTGCTCCTATGTACAAGAATATAACTACTATAATACTGCTCCTATGTACAAGAATATAACTACTATAATACTGCTTCTATGTACAAGAATATAACTACTATAATACTGCTTCTATGTACAAGAATATAACTACTATAATACTGCTTCTATGTACAAGAATATAACTACTATAATACTGCTTCTATGTACAAGAATATAACTACTATAATACTGCTCCTATGTACAAGAATATAACTACTATAATACTGCTTCTATGTTCAAGAATATAACTACTATAATACTGCCTCCTATGTACAAGAATATAACTACTATAATACTGCTTCCTATGTACAAGAATATAACTACTATAATACTGCTCCTATGTACAAGAATATAACTACTATAATACTGCTCCTATGTACAGGAATATAACTACTATAATACTGCTCCTATGTACAAGAATATAACTACTATAATACTGCTCCTATGTACAAGAATATAACTACTATAATACTGCTCCTATGTACAAGAATATAACTACTATAATACTGCTCCTATGTACAAGAATATAACTACTATAATACTGCTCCTATGTACAAGAATATAACTACTATAATACTGCTCCTATGTACAAGAATATAACTACTATAATACTGCTTCTATGTACAAGAATATAACTGCTATAATACTGCTCCTATGTACAAGAATATAACTACTATAATACTGCCTCCTATGTACAAGAATATAACTACTATAATACTGCTCCTATGTACAAGAATATAACTACTATAATACTGCTTCCTATGTACAAGAATATAACTACTATAATACTGCCTCCTATGTACAAGAATATAACTACTATAATACTGCTCCTATGTACAAGAATATAACTACTATAATACTGCTCCTATGTACAAGAATATAACTACTATAATACTGCTCCTATGTACAAGAATATAACTACTATAATACTGCTTCTATGTACAAGAATATAACTGCTATAATACTGCTCCTATGTACAAGAATATAACTACTATAATACTGCCTCCTATGTACAAGAATATAACTACTATAATACTGCCTCCTATGTACAAGAATATAACTACTATAATACTGCTTCTATGTACAAGAATATAACTACTATAATACTGCTCCTATGTACAAGAATATAACTACTATAATACTGCTCCTATGTACAAGAATATAACTACTATAATACTGCTTCTATATACAAGAATATAACTACTATAATACTGCTCCTATGTACAAGAATATAACTACTATAATACTGTTTCTATATACAAGAATATAACTACTATAATACTGCCTCCTATGTACAAGAATATAACTACTATAATACTGCCTCCTATGTACAAGAATATAACTACTATAATACTGCTCCTATGTACAAGAATATAACTACTATAATACTGCCTCCTATGTACAAGAATATAACTACTATAATACTGCTCCTATGTACAAGAATATAACTACTATAATACTGCCTCCTATGTACAAGAATATAACTACTATAATACTGCTCCTATGTACAAGAATATAACTACTATAATACTGTTTCTATATACAAGAATATAACTACTATAATACTGCTCCTAAGTACAAGAATATAACTACTATAATACCTCTCCTATATACAAGAATATAACTACTATAATACTGCTACTATGTACAAGAATATAACTGCTATAATACTGCCTCCTATATACAAGAATATAACTATTATAATACTGCCTCAGGTAGAGGAGGTGAATTATTACAGTGCTGTCCCCGGTGGCTGAGTGTGGTCTTGCAGTTAATGATTAGTAGTTTTACCCTCTGGTACAGGAAGCGGTATTATTTTCTATTTCTGTGTCAGATTACAGAGGTCGGGGTTCTTCCATCTGGTAAAGTTACTCATTGACTGGTAGGAAGCTCCGGGGCAGCGGAGGACTCGTTGCGGTGCATTCTGGGAGATAATCAGAGTTTATTACACTCCTTTATTTATCTCGGAGGATTTATCAGAGGCTGTAATCACTGCTGAACTGATTCTTCCCTCAGCTGAGGGTTTGTTACATTGTATCAGTCTGGAGTACAGTGCAGCAAATAAGTGAATGATCGATGGCGGGATTTTATTAACGGCTTATGCCGACTTTTATGACAGTTATGGCTCCTCCCCTCCCAAATTTGCATAATAATTAGTACTGTTCAACAGTGGGCGTGGTTTAGAAGGAGAGGCGGGGCCTGCATTAGAACAACACCAGTCTTAAAGTTACTGCAGTGTTTGAAGCTGAGGTTTGAGGCCCCAGACGCCTCATTTAGATGTTTGTCAGGCGGCTTTGTGTCTGCGGTGAGCAACCGTTACAATGTGACAGATGATAACGTGTTTATCGTGATCTCCTCCGGTATCTCTCCCTTCATCAGTCACTCTTAAAGGGACAGTAGTATTATTAGAATGTTAAGTTTTCCACTCGCAGCTCATTGTGTCTGTCCTGTGCCTTGTGGGGTCAGGATCGTCAGAAGAATTGCGCGCAGGAACCGCCATGTCTGCATACATGAAGGCCGGAGATCGCAGACAGGAAGAGTTGTCATGGGGACACTTATAGTATTTGTAGCTCACATTTTTTCGTGTTCGCTGACCCTCTCCGTGTTCCCCTTTAAGACCTGTTATTACGCCATGTTGTCTGGTTCTGCGTCCCTCATTAGTTCCTCTGTTGCAGGTGTCGGGGAGGAGGCGTGATGAAGTGACGGTCGCCCGCCATGTCGGAGGTGTCCTCTCTGCCTGTATCTGAATGGCTCCAGAGCATAAAGCTGGACCAGTACTCTGACCTCTTCGAGAAGCACGACATTCGCACCGTGTCGGACGTGCAGAACCTGAGCGATGATTTTCTGAGCAGCATCGGGATCCACCTCCCGGGACATCGGAAGCGAATCCTGGCGTCGCTACAGAAGTCGATAAGTCAGGATCCGTCGTTGGAGACCTCGACGTTCCGACCCGTTCCGAAGAAGCGCAATATCTTCCCAAAGTCAGTGTCGGAGTCGTCATGTCTGAATGTGGACCCCGTCCCGAATCCTCAGCCCTCCCGGACTGTCGCCTCCCCTCCTCCCATCCCTCCAAGAACTGGTCGCGGACCCCCTCTCAAGTTCTCTGTGAGTCCGCCCAAATCTGTTTCTCCGGTGTCTGCGCCAGAAACTGATGAGCCCCCCCGCAGCCCGGCCTCACCGGCTCTCAAAACACCGGCCTTTACACTCCCTAACGAAGATGCCGGATTTGTGGAGGGCGATGGAAGCAAAGAGGAGGTCTTAATTCTGGCTCCTCCCCTGCCGCAGAAACGGCACAAGATGGAGAATAAGAGCGTCACCGGGAGCCCCCCACCACTACCCGCCAGACCAATGAAGACAGCCCCTCCCCGCCCATCAGGTACGTAGGGAAGTATACAATAATGTGTCTCCTGCACAGACCCGCGCCATTCAGGACATCCCCTAGCGGTAGTATTCCCCGGCACACAGGGAGCAGTAGTAGTAGTAGTAATATTTCCTGGCACACAGGGAGCAGTAGTGGTAATATTTCCTGGCACACAGGGAGCAGTAGTGGTAATATTTCCCGGCACACAGGGAGCAGTAGCGGTAATATTCCCCGGTAGACAGGGAGCAGTACGGTAATATTTCCCGGCACACAGGGAGCAGTAGTAGTAGTAATATTTCCCAGCACACAGGGAGCAGTAGTAGTATTCCCCGGCACACAGGGAGCAGTAGTAGTATTCCCCAGCACACAGGGAGCAGTAGTAGTAGTATTCCCCGGCACACAGGGAGCAGTAGTAGTATTCCCCGGCACACAGGGAGCAGTAGTAGTAGTATTCCCCGGCACACAGGGAGCAGTAGTAGTATTCCCCGGCACACAGGGAGCAGTAGTAGTAGTATTCCCCGGCACACAGGGAGTAGTAGTAGTATTCCCCAACACACAGGGAGCAGTAGTAGTAGTATTCCCCAGCACACAGGGAGCAGTAGTAGTATTCCCCAACACACAGGGAGCAGTAGTAGTAGTATTCCCCAACACACAGGGAGCAGTAGTAGTATTCCCTGGCACACAGGGAGCAGTAGTAGTATTCCCCAACACACAGGGAGTAGTAGTAGTATTCCCCAACACACAGGGAGCAGTAGTAGTAGTATTCCCCAACACACAGGGAGCAGTAGTAGTAGTATTCCCCTTCACACAGGGAGTAGTAGTAGTATTCCCCAACACACAGGGAGCAGTAGTAGTATTCCCCGGCACACAGGGAGCAGTAGTAGTAGTATTCCCCAACACACAGGGAGCAGTAGTAGTATTCCCCAACACACAGGGAGCAGTAGTAGTAATATTCCCCTTCACACAGGGAGTAGTAGTAGTATTCCCCAACACACAGGGAGCAGTAGTAGTATTCCCTGGCACACAGGGAGCAGGCGGCAGAGCACAGGTGGAGGGTTACTTGTTGCGTTGCACAGCAGGAAGTGGCTGCAGTGTTGTGCTGTAATTTCCCACGCTTTGCACAATCCCTTGCACACTGCGCTGTCATCCGTCCTGTTCAACATTAGAAGCAGCAACACAGGGTTAATGGACTGTGCCGTTCAGTTCTGCACCATTTTCAAGACCACTGCTCGTCATCAGTGTATTAAAAAAAAGCATATTTTTTCTCACCGCTGAGATTTTGTTACAGTTGTATCTCCCTTTCATGCAGACAGGTTAGGCCTCTGGTGCTGTCCTCTCATGAAGACACTTCTGCCTATAATCTCCTGAAGTGCTTAGCTTACCTTCCATAGAAACATACCTTCTCTGTGGCCCTTGTTGAGAGGGGCCCTCGTCTGCTTCCATTTCTCCCTGACCCAGTCATAAATAGCATTTGTCTGCAGCCATCACTAGGGGGAGCTCAGAACACCTGTGTAATTCTGTATGCAGTGAGCCCCCCCTAGTGGTGGCTGCAGGCAGAACATGAAAAGAACCTCCACAGCCCCCTTACGTCATGGCTAATGAACCCCATAACTATAGGCGCTACCAAACCAGTGTGAGTACAGATAATGCAGTAGATGTCTCCTGCAGTCCTATGTAACACCACAGATAACACAGTAATAACTCTCTGAGTACAGATAATGTAGTAGATGTCACCTGCAGTCCTATGTAACACCACAGATAACACAGTGATAACTCTCTGAGTACAGATAATGTAGTAGATGTCACCTGCAGTCCTATGTAACACCACAGATAACACAGTGATAACTCTCTGAGTACAGATAATGTAGTAGATGTCACCTGCAGTCCTATGTAACACCACAGATAACACAGTGATAACTCTCTGAGTACAGATAATGTAGTAAATGACACCTGCAGTCCTATGTAACACCACAGATAACACAGTGATAACTCTCTGAGTACAGATAATGTGGTAGATGTCACCTGCAGTCCTATGTAACATCACAGATAACACAGTGATAACTCTCTGAGTACATATAATGTAGTAGATGACACCTGCAGTCCTATGTAACACCACAGAGAACACAGTGATAACTCTCTGAGTACAGATAATGTAGTAGATGTCACCTGCAGTCCTATGTAACACCACAGATAACACAGTGATAACTCTGAGTACAGATAATGTAGTAGATGTCACCTGCAGTCCTATGTAACACCACAGATAACACAGTGATAACTCTCTGAGTACAGATAATGTAGTAGATGTCACCTGCAGTCCTATGTAACACCACAGATAACACAGTGATAACTCTCTGAGTACAGATAATGTAGTAGATGTCACCTGCAGTCCTATGTAACACCACAGATAACACAGTGATAACTCTCTGAGTACAGATAATGTAGTAGATGTCACCTGCAGTCCTATGTAACACCACAGATAACACAGTGATAACTCTCTGAGTACAGATAATCTAGTAGATGTCACCTGCAGTCCTATGTAACACCACAGATTACAGAGTGATAACTCTCTGAGTACAGATAATGTAGTAGATGTCAGACAACAATACAAGCCTAGAAGTGGTGTATTCAGATAATCAAAAGCACAATGGCTCTACACCAGTCAGGGCTGACCATGCCATTCCTGAATCCACTCCAGCCTGGGGACGCGGGTAACCGTGAGTTTGTTCTGTTGGTATCTGACTAACATGCGGTTTTTTATTGGCCTGACTGGTGTAGAGCCATTGTGCTTTTGATTATCTGAATACACCACTTCTAGGCTTGTATTGTTGTCTATCTATGTATTGATTTATACCAGTGTGTTCCCCAGCATAGATCTATTTGTGGATTTGTATCTTCACTATTTTTGTCCCTTGATGAACCCTCTGGTAAGAGGGGGAAACGCGTCGGGACGCAGGACGTTCATTCTAAGTGAGGGCATTTGCAGGACATATAAGGGATAGGTACGGGGACGGAGTGCTACTACCACCAAGTCGCAACTCCGGGCTGAGACCAGTGGAGGGTCCAGGTCTAGGGCCAGCCAGTGTCCTGCTAACGACCTCCCCCCATACCATCATTATATCTCCTTTTTATCTTACTTCTGCCCCCAAAGGTATATATTTTGCATTTGTGGATTTGTGTAGGTTATAACATCACAATATTTTTGTAATTTTTATTATTCATTATTAAAGGTTATGTTTTAGGTTTTGCCCTTTTTGTAATAGATTCTGTACCCAGCATTACCTATAATCAGGTGTTAATATCGTCCCACCTGTACATTCAGTTTTATTAATGTAGTAGATGTCACCTGCAGTCCTATGTAACACCACAGATAACACAGTGATAACTCTGAGTACAGATAATGTAGTAGATGTCACCTGCAGTCCTATGTAACACCACAGATAACACAATGATAACTCTCTGAGTACAGATAATGTAGTAGATGTTACCTGCAGTCCTATGTAACACCACAGATAACACAGTGATAACTCTCTGAGTACAGATAATGTAGTAGATGTCACCTGCAGTCCTATGTAACACCACAGATAACACAGTGATAACTCTCTGAGTACAGATAATGTAGTAGATGTTACCTGCAGTCCTATGTAACACCACAGATAACACAATGATAACTCTCTGAGTACAGATAATGTAGTAGATATTACCTGCAGTCCTATGTAACACCACAGATAACACAGTGATAACTCTCTGAGTACAGATAATGTAGTAGATGTCACCTGCAGTCCTATGTAACACCACAGATAACACAGTGATAACTCTCTGAGTACAGATAATGTAGTAGATGTCACCTGCAGTCCTATGTAACACCACAGATAACACATTGATAACTCTCTGAGTACAGATAATGTAGTAGATGTCTCCTGCAGTCCTATGTAACACCACAGATAACACAGTGATAACTCTCTGAGTACAGATAATGTAGTAGATGTCACCTGCAGTCCTATGTAACACCACAGATAACACAGTGATAACTCTCTGAGTACAGATAATGTAGTAGATGTCACCTGCAGTCCTATGTAACACCACAGATAACACAGTGATAACTCTCTGAGTACAGATAATCTAGTAGATGTCACCTGCAGTCCTATGTAACATCACAGATAACACAGTGATAACTCTCTGAGTACAGATAATGTAGTAGATGTCACCAGCAGTCCTATGTAACACCACAGATAGCACAGTGATAACTCTCTGAGTACAGATAATGTAGTAGATGTCACCTGCAGTCCTATGTAATTTATTTTCTGATGCTTTCTTTTACAGCCCATTGTCTGCATTGGATGAATCAAAAGTGGACGAGGGTCACATGTTCCCGTTTCTTCCCATTCCTAAGCCATTTCCCCGCGTGATTTCCAGAGATCCACCTCTTACCCCAGCTGTGCCGCCCCCCCGTGATAGTAAGTGATGTCCATCATAATGTCCGTCTCATTGGTGACCGTGATTGTACAGAGGGGTCTGGTGGAGGACAGAGGGGTCTGTAGGAGGACAGAGGGGTCTGTGGGAGGACAGAGGGGTCTGTGGGAGGACAGAGGGGTCTGTAGAAGGACAGAGGGGTCTGTAGAAGGACAGAGGGGTCTGTAGGAGGACAGAGGGGTCTGGTGGAGGACAGAGGGGTCTGGTGGAGGACAGATGGGTCTGGTGGAGGACAGAGGGGTCTGGTGGAGGACAGAAGGGTCTGTAGGAGGACAGAGGGGTCTGTAGGAGGACAGAGGGGTCTGTGGGAGGACAGAGGGGTCTGTGGGAGGACAGAGGGGTCTGGTGGAGAACAGAGGGGTCTGTAGGAGGACAGAGAGGTCTGTAGGAGGACAGAGGGGTGTGTAGGAGGACAGAGGGGTCTATAGGAGGACAGAGGGGTCTGTAGGAGGACAGAGGGGTCTGTAGGAGGACAGAGGGGTCTGTAGGAGGACAGAGGGGTCTGGTGGAGGACAGAGGGGTCTGGAGGAGGACAGAGGGGTCTGGTGGAGGACAGAGGGGTCTGGTGGAGGACAGAGGGGTCTGTGGTAGGACAGAGGGGTCTGTAGGAGGACAGAAGGGTCTGTAGGAGGACAGAGGGGTCTGTAGAAGGACAGAGGGGTCTGTAGGAGGACAAAGGGGTCTGTAGGAGGACAGAGGGGTCTGGTGGAGGACAAAGGGGTCTGGTGGAGGACAGAGGGGTCTGGTGGAGGACAGAGGGGTCTGGTGGAGGACAGAAGGGTCTGTAGGAGGACAGAGGGGTCTGTAGGAGGACAGAGGGGTCTGTGGGAGGACAGAGGGGTCTGTGGGAGGACAGAGGGGTCTGGTGGAGAACAGAGGGGTCTGTAGGAGGACAGAGAGGTCTGTAGGAGGACAGAGGGGTCTGGTAGGAGGGCAGAGGGGTCTGTGGGAGGACAGAGGGGTCTTTGGGAGAACAGAGGGGTCTGTGGGAGGACAGAGGGATCTGTGGGAGAACAGAGGGGTCTGTAGGAGGACAGAGGGGTCTGGTGGAGGACAGAGGGATCTGGTGGAGGACAGAGGGGTCTGTAGGAGAACAGAGGGGTCTGGTGGAGGACAGAGGGGTCTGGCGGAGGACAGAGGGGTCTGGTGGAGGACAGAAGGGTCTGGGGGAGGACAGAGGGTTCTGGTAGGAGGACAAAGGGGTCTGGGGGAGGACAGAGGGGTCTGGTGGAGGACAGAGGGTCTGGTGGAGGACAGAGGGATCTGGTGGAGGACAGAGGGGTCTGGTGGAGGACAGAGGGGTCTGTAGGAGGACAGAGGGGTCTGTAGGAGGACAGAGGGGTCTGTAGGAGGACAGAGGGGTCTGGTAGGAGAACAGAGGGTCTGGTAGGAGAACAGAGGGGTCTGTAGGAGGACAGAGGGGTCTGTAGGAGGACAGAGGGGTCTGGTAGGAGGACAGAGAAGTCTGTAGGAGGACAGAGGGGTCTGTGGAGAACAGAGGGGTCTGTGGGAGGACAGAGGGGTCTGGTGGAGAACAGAGGGGTCTGTAGGCGGACAGAGAGGTCTGTAGGAGGACAGAGGGGTCTGGTGGAGGACAGAGGGGTCTGTGGGAGGACAGAGGGGTGTGTAGGTGGACAGAGGGGTCTGTTGGAGGACAGAGTGGTCTGGTGGAGGACAGAGGGGTCTGTAGGAGGACAGAGGGGTCTGGTGGAGGACAGAGGGGTCTGTAGGAGGACAGAGGGGTCTGGTGGAGGACAGAGGGGTCTGTATGAGGACAGAGGGGTCTGTAGGAGGGCAGAGAGGTCTGTGGGAGGACAGAGGGGTCTGTAGGAGGACAGAGGGGTCTGTAGAAGGACAGAGGGGTCTGTAGGAGGACAGAGGGGTCTGGTGGAGGACAGAGGGGTCTGTGGGAGGACAGAGGGGTCTGTGGGAGGACAGAGGGGTCTGGTGGAGAACAGAGGGGTCTGTAGGAGGACAGAGAGGTCTGTAGGAGGACAGAGGGGTCTGGTAGAGGACAGAGGGATCTGGTGGAGGACAGAGGGGTCTGCTAGGAGGACAGAGGGGTGTGTAGGAGGACAGAGGGGTCTGTGGGAGGACAGAGGGGTCTGTGGGAGGACAGAGGGTCTGGTGGAGAACAGAGGGGTCTGTAGGGGGACAGAGAGGTCTGTAGGAGGACAGAGGGGTCTGGTAGGAGGACAGAGGGGTCTGTGGGAGGACAGAGGGGTGTGTAGGAGGACAGAGGGGTGTGTAGGAGGACAGAGGGGTCTGTAGGAGGACAGAGGGGTCTGTAGGAGGACAGAGGGGTCTGGTGGAGGACAGAGGGGTCTGGAGGAGGACAGAGGGGTCTGGTGGAGGACAGAGGGGTCTGTACGAGGACAGAGGGGTCTGTGGGAGGACAGAGGGGTCTGTAGGAGGACAGAAGGGTCTGTAGGAGGACAGAGGGGTCTGTAGAAGGACAGAGGGGTCTGTAGGAGGACAAAGGGGTCTGTAGGAGGACAGAGGGGTCTGGTGGAGGACAAAGGGGTCTGGTGGAGGACAGAGGGGTCTGGTGGAGGACAGAGGGGTCTGGTGGAGGACAGAAGGGTCTGTAGGAGGACAGAGGGGTCTGTGGGAGGACAGAGGGGTCTGTGGGAGGACAGAGGGGTCTGGTGGAGAACAGAGGGGTCTGTAGGAGGACAGAGAGGTCTGTAGGAGGACAGAGGGGTCTGGTAGGAGGGCAGAGGGGTCTGTGGGAGGACAGAGGGGTGTGTAGGAGGACAGAGGGGTCTTTGGGAGGACAGAGGGTCTTTGGGAGGACAGAGGGGTCTGTGGGAGGACAGAGGGATCTGTGGGAGAACAGAGGGGTCTGTAGGAGGACAGAGGGGTCTGGTGGAGGACAGAGGGATCTGGTGGAGGACAGAGGGGTCTGTAGGAGAACAGAGGGGTCTGGTGGAGGACAGAGGGGTCTGGCGGAGGACAGAGGGGTCTGGTGGAGGACAGAAGGGTCTGGGGGAGGACAGAGGGTTCTGGTAGGAGGACAAAGGGGTCTGGGGGAGGACAGAGGGGTCTGGTGGAGGACAGAGGGGTCTGGTGGAGGACAGAGGATCTGGTGGAGGACAGAGGGGTCTGTAGGAGGACAGAGGGGTCTGTAGGAGGACAGAGGGTCTGGTAGGAGAACAGAGGGGTCTGTAGGAGGACAGAGGGGTCTGTAGGAGGACAGAGGGGTCTTGTAGGAGGACAGAGGAGTCTGTAGGAGGACAGAGGGGTCTGTGGGAGAACAGAGGGGTCTGTGGGAGGACAGAGGGGTCTGGTGGAGAACAGAGGGGTCTGTAGGCGGACAGAGAGGTCTGTAGGAGGACAGAGGGGTCTGGTGGAGGACAGAGGGGTCTGTGGGAGGACAGAGGGGTGTGTAGGAGGACAGAGGGGTCTGTAGGAGGACAGAGGGGTCTGTAGGAGGACAGAGGGTCTGTAGGAGGACAGAGGGGTCTGGTGGAGGACAGAGGGGTCTGTAGGAGGACAGAGGGGTCTGTAGGAGGACAGAGGGGTCTGTGGGAGGACAGAGGGGGGGGGGGGGTCTGAGAGGGCTGTAGGAGGCAGAGGGGTCGTAGGGAGGGACAAAGGGTCTGGTGGAGGACAGAGGGGTCTGGTGGAGGACAGAGGGTCTGGTGGAGGACAGAAGGGTCTGTAGGAGGACAGAGGGGGTCTGTGGGAGGACAGAGGGGTCTGTGGAGGACAGAGGGGTCTGGGGAGGACAGAGTGGTCTCGTAGGGAGACAGAGGAGTCTGTAGGAGGACAGAGGGGTCTCGTAGGAGGACAGAGGAGTCTGTAGGAGGACAGAGGGTCTGTAGGAGACAGAGGGGTCTGTGGAGGACAGAGGGGTCTGTGGGAGGACAGAGGGGTCTGGGGGAGGACAGAGGGTTCTGGTGGAGGACAGAGGGGTCTGTGGGAGGACAGAGGGGTCTGTGGGAGGACAGAGGGGTCTGTGGGAGGACAGAGGGGTCTGGTAGAGTTCAGAGCTTATTCTTCTGCCTCTATTGAGAACACCTGTATACTCAGACTGGGCCACATTTACTAAGCAAAGCTTTTCCCCTCGGTCTTAGTTTCTGCTGCTGTAAGATTCGTTGCTTCGTCATAAATTAGGCACATCTGTGGCAGTGTGTGCACCTTCCCCCGGCTGGTGCAGTTCTTATCTAACATCTCTAGGAGCAAACGTAAGTAAATTTGCCAAGGCTGGAGTCCCAGGCCCGACACGCTCCTGTCACACTCCTGTCACGCCCAACTGGTGTACAAGGCGCAAAACCGGCCGTGTGCCAAAATTGTGTTGCACGGCCAGACAGAAAAGGGGACACTATTTATGTCTAAAAATGTCGTAAGTCCGTTAGTAAATGTGCCCCAGTGTGTGCGTGTGGATGTAAAAACTGTGGTCTAATTCAGTGACAGTAAGCAGAGATTTTACATGGTGATTAAATGCACCACAACAGCTACCAGACAGCTGCAGACCTTGCTACATTGTTTCAGTTTATAGTTCTGGATCTCATTGTTTCTCTCTTGTTTCAGATCCTCAGAAGCCGGAGACGCGACTCCCCGATCCTGGAAGCATCTACGAGCTGAGCCGAGACGTAAGATTAAGACTAAGTTCACACACTGCAAAATCAGCGGCGGATTATTAGCAGATTACTGTCTGAAAACGTGTTTTTTGGGGCAGATTTCTAATTTTGTGGATGTATTAGAGGAGTTTTTACAAGAGTGTTAGTAGAGTATTTGGCTGGGGTTTCTCTGCTTCTTCATTGACTATGAAATCTCCTTCCAAGAAGTAACGTGATTTCTCAACCTTGACTGGGTGCACGAGGAGGAGTTTTTTAAAATGAAAGGGGTTGTCTCACTTCAGTAAATGGCATTTATCATGTAGAGGAAGTTACTAATGTATTGTGATTCTCCATGTTGCTTCCTTTGCTGGCTGGATTCATTTTTCCATCACATTATACACTGTTTGTTTCCATGGTTTACGACCACCCTGCAGTCCATCAGTGGTGGTCGTGCTTGCACACTATAGGAAAATACGTCAGCCTCTCTGGTGGCCGGGACCAAGGGAGAGCACATAGGCTGGTGATTTTTCCTATATTGTGCAAGCACGACCACCACTGATGGATTGCGGGGTGGTCGTAACCATGGAAACGAGCAGTGTATAATGTGATGGAAAAATGAATCCAGCCAGCAAAGAAGGCAATAAGGAGAATCACAATACATTAGTAAGTGCCTTGTATTAACTTCCTCTACATGATAAATGCCTCTTACTGAAGTGAGAGGACCCCTTTAAAGTCAAAGGGGAAAGTTTTGGTTGTGGATTTAGCGTCTGAACACCCGTTTTCAGGGGGCAGATTGTATCCGTGTGAACAAGGCCTGAGAAGTGTAATAATAAACCTGGCAGGAGCTGCTGCATTCATGTCTGATGATTACTGACACATTATACGCATCAGCGTGTGGATGGTCATGTGACCTCCCTTTACTTTTTAAAGGGCCGGGTACGTCACCTTCTGAATCATTCCTCCATGAAATCTTCTGTAACTTTCTAGCACACTTTGTGTTTCATTTCCTTTCTTAAGAATCGAGAGGAAATGAGTAAGTGACAGAAGGTTTCATAGTACAGGCCTCGTCATGTGGCGGTTAGTGTCCCTTTAATTCTCGTCTCTGCCGTCTATGACGCCTGCGCTGTAAATCTTGTTCCCTCACAGATCGGTGGAATCGTTCTCACTGGTTACCGGCAGCTGAATGTGAACATCGCAGATACCAATGACGACAAGACGGAGAGGGGCGCAGACGACTACGAGGACATCGAGCCTGTGTATGTTCATCCTTCACCTTCACATAAAGAGATAAGTGGCGACAAGGAGATAAGCGGCATGGAGTCCCATAGACATCATAGTCATGCCATGGGTTTCAGAGTAATTCTGTGTGAGGTCTATGAGCCTCTCACACCAACCCCCAGACATATTCGGTTACATACATGATCTTTTTTTCTCTATTCTTATTTTTCCTTTAATACCAGGCAACCACTAAGGGGAGCCCTCTGTATACAGATGTATGTATACCAGGGGCGTTGCTAGGGTCCCAAAAGATCAGGGGCCAAAGCCCCAATACATATGGCCCAATTCTCTAAGTCTGGATTTAAAAGGCACCTACAGTGCCCCCAGTATTTATAATGTCCCCTACTGTAATAATGCTCACCCTGCAGTGTCCCTAGTATTTATATCACCCCCTACTGTTATAATGCTCACCCTGATGTGTCCCTAGTATTTATTATGCCCCCTACTTTTATAATGCTTACCCTGCAGTGCCCCCAGTATTTATATCGTCCCCTACTGTAATAATGCTCACCCTGCAGTGCCCCCAGTATTTATATCGTCTCCTACTGTTATAATGCTCACCCTGAAGTGCCCCCAGTATTTATAATGCCCCCTACTGTTATAATGCTCACCCTGCAGTGCCCCTAGTATTTATATCACCCCCCTACTGTTATAATGCTCACCCTGCAGTGCCCTTAGTATTTATAATGCCCCCTACTGTTATAATGCTCACCCTGCAGTGCCCCTAGTACTTATAATGCCCCCTACTGTAATAATGCTCACCCTGCAGTGCCCCTAGTATTTATATCACCCCCTACTGTTATAATGCTCACCCTGCAGTGCTCCTAGTATTTATAATGCCCCTACTGTTATAATGCTCACCCTGCAGTGCCCCCAATATTTATATCGCCCCCTACTGTTATAATGCTCACCCTGCAGTGCCCCAAGTATTTATATCGTCCCCTACTATTATAATGCTCACCCTGAAGTGCCCCCAGTATTTATAATGCCCTCTGCAGTGCCCCCTGTAGTTATATTCCTCCATTTAGTGTCCTCAGAAATTATAATTCCTCAGCCCCTCCACCATACAGTCCCATGTAGATAACATTTTTTCCCTCCCTCCGCCATAGATTCCCATGTAAGTACCATCACACCATCTCTCCAGCCTCTCCAATATACAGTCCCATGTAAATAACACCCCCCTAAATATTTAGTCCAATGTAAATAGTATCACTCCCTCCCCCAGACATCTTCAACATACAGTCCCATGTAAATAACATCACCCCCTCTCCAGCCACCTCCAACATGCAGTCCCATGTAAATAACATTACTCCTCAACATTCAGTCTCATGTAAATAATCTCACTCCACCCCACTGTCCCATGTATATAACTCCCCTCCCTTCAGCCCTAACATATAGTCCCAGTTAAATAACTACAACTCCCAGCATTGCTCTGCCTCTCCCTTCACTTACCTCTCCTCATGTACAGACCTCACCAAGGCTTCTTCCCTGGACTCCTCCTCCTCACTGCTGAGCATTCTCTCGTGCACTGGTCACATGATGGTGACATCATCGCAGGTCCTTTTCAGCTACTGCATTTAGAACTGATCACATGACTGTGATGTAATCACAGGTCCTTCAGCTTTTCCAGTGCATTAGATTCAATTGTATTACCATTCTGAGGATCGCAATACAGTTGTATCTATCTGGCAGGCAGGACTTTCGGGCCTGGGACAAAACATATCAGTGGCCCAGACCCTGAATGTTTTAACCTAGCAACGCCCCTGATGTATACCTTTCCCATTGAATTCAATGCAGCTGTATGCATGTCTAGGAGAAGAGCTCCCCCTTGTGGTGACTGCTGGCAGAAAGACTTCTCATTTCACTTCTACTGCAGTGTGAGGGGGGGGAAAGTAGCTGGAATCCGCAAATTGTCTTAGGCTACTTTCACACTAGCGTTTTTCTTTTCCGGTATTAAGAGCCGTCATAGAAACTTAATACCGGAAAAAAGTGCTTCTGTTTTGTCCCCATTCATTGTCATTTGGGACAAAATGGAACTGAACAGAACGGAGTGCTCCAAAAAGCATTCTGTTCCGTTTGGTTGCGTTCTCATACCAGAGAGCAGCATGCTGCGGTTTGATTTCCGTCCTGGGATGCTGAGCAAAACAGAACTGTCATGACCCACAATGCAAGTCAATGGGATGGATCCGTTTTCTTTGACACAATAGAAAACGGATCCATCCCCCATTGACTTTTAGTGGAGTTCATGACGGATCCGTCTTGGCTATGTTACAGATAATACAACTGGATCCGATCATAACGGATGCAGATGGTCGTATTATCAGTAACGGAAGCGTTTTTGCTGATCCATGGCGGATCAGGCAAAAACGCAAGTGTGAAAGTAGCCTTACCCAGTTTTTGACGTCCATGGCTATGGGCATAGCTGGGTGGCGCTGTGGGGAGCAGGGGCAGGCTGAAGAGTCGGTAGCGGTCACTCTGACACTGGCCCTCGCTCTTTTGGCGACATTTTCCCCTTCCACCATTCTTTTTATTTTTTCGTGTGCCCGTTGACTTGAACGGGGGCGAGTCTAGAGCAAGAATCACACGACAGTAGCCCATGCTGCCTTTTCTGTGCACGGACGGGTGGTCTGGAAAGACAGATGGACTTGTGAATGAGCCCCCGTTCAGGCCCTGACGGTCACATTGTGACTCCTATAAAGAAAGTTCTGCAGCCTTCTAAAAGGCTTTGTGCTTCGGTTCCTTGCCATTTGTGCATTTTCTGCTTGCTGTCAGTGAATAGTCTTGACAGCACTCACAGGCTGAAAATGGACTTATTTAATGGATATAGTCTGGATAGATTGTTACAATGTATCAGTTCAAATCAGTTCCGGAGCCCCCTGCTGGTACCTGCCGTCACCCCTAATATCTGATCCGGAGGGGCCGTCCATTCAGGGTTGCATGAAATCTACTGTGTATTATGCAGGGATCGCTGTGTGTACTGCCTGTAGGGGGCGCTAGTGGCTGGGGGACATCCTGACAATGATCTTCCTGAATATTCTTCACGGTGTCTGGGTGTTATACATAGTAAGGTCTGGTATGTGCTTGTATGTATGTATGTAGGGTATGTCAGGAATGGGAAACAGCTGTGCCTCGTGCCTCATTATGTGTCTCATCCTCTGCTGCTACCTCGGCAATATTACTGTCACCTACTGCCAAAAGTAGAGGCCCCTGAGAAGTGTGTGACTGCCCCCTGTCCTGTTATACCGTGGAATGTGAGAGTGACCCCCCCCCTCCCTTTATCACCACCGCCGGGAGGTCCTCATTGTTGTGCCCCTCACCCGCCTGCCTCTCAGGACGGATGAGGCGTCTGCACACAGGTAGTCACCGCACAATCCCTGTATACTGTATCCAGGAAATATGGCAGGATCTGAGCGGGAGCAGAACCGGGGGTGTATACCGGAGCATAGTGGGGTCTGCTGTACTGATGTATCTAATCATGTGTGATACTGTCTGCTGAGCTGTGTATCTAATCCTATCCTGTGTGATACTGTCTGCTGAGCTGGGTATCTAATGCTATCCTGTGTGATACTGTCTGCTGAGCTGTGTATCTAATCCTATCCTGTGTGATACTGTCTGCTGAGCTGTGTATCTAATCCTATCCTGTGTATACTGTCTGCTGAGCTGTGTATCTAATGTGTGCTGTGCTGCAGCTGTGTTCTGTGTGATACTGTTCTGCTGAGCTGTATCTAATGCTATCATGTGTAATACTGTCTGTCTGCTGTGTATCTATCTATCCTGTGTGATACTGTCTGAGCTGAGCTGTGTATCTAATCCTATCCTGTGTGATACTGTGCTGATATCTAATGTGTGATACTGTCTGCTGAGCTGTGTATCTAATCCTATCCTGTGTGATACTAGCTGTGTGATACTAATCTATCCTGTGTGATACCTGTGTGATCTACTGTCTGCTGCTTGTGTGTAGTGTGATATCTGTGTATCTAATCCTATCTCTGTCTGTGTGATCTAATCTATCCTGTGCTGTCTGCTGTGTGTATCTACCTGTCTGCTGCTGAGCTGTGTATCTAATCCTATATACTGTCTGCTGAGCTGTGTATTTCTAATCTGTGATACTGTCTGCTGATTTGTATCTAACTGTGTACTGTCTGCTGCTGAGCTGTGTATCTAATCCTATCCTGTGTGTGAGCTATCTGTGATACTGTCTGCTGAGCTGTGTGTATCTAATCTAATACCTGCTGATCCTGTGTGATACTGTCTGCTGAGCTGTCTGCTGAGCTGTGTATCTAATCTTATCCTATACTGTCTGCTGAGCTTGTATCTAATCCTATCCTGTGATACTGTCTGCTGAGCTGAGCTGTGTATCTAATCCTATCCACTGTCTGTGAGCTCTGTCTGCTGAGCTGTGTATCTAATCCTATCCCTTGTGATACTGTCTGCTGAGCTGTGTATCTAATCTATCCTGTGTGATACTGTCTGCTGAGCTGTGTATCTAATCCTATCCTGTGTGATTACTGCTGCTGAGCTGTGTATCTAATCCTATCCGTGTGATACTGTCTGCTGAGCTGTGTATCTAATCCTATCCTGCTGTGTGATACTGTCTGTCTGAGCTGTGTATCTAATCCTATCCTTGTGTGTCTGATATCTAATCCTGTCTGCTGAGCTGTGTATCTAATCCTATCCTGTGTGATAACTGTCTGCTGAGCTGTGTATCTAATCCTATCCTTGTGTGTACTGTCTGCTGAGCTGTGTATCTAATCCTATCCTTGTGATACTGTCTGCTGAGCTGTGTGTGAGCTGTGTATCTAATCCTATCCTTGTGATACTGTCTGCTGAGCTGTGTATCTAATCCTATCTATCCTGTGTGATACTGTCTGCTGAGCTGTGCTGTGTATCTAATCCCTATCCTGTGTGATACTGTCTGCTGAGCTGTGTATCTAATCCTATCCTGTGTGATACTGTCTGCTCTGTGTGTATACTGTCTGCTGAGCTGTGTATCTAATCCTATCTGCCTGTGTGATAATCTGTGATACTGTCTGCTGAGCTGTGTATCTAATCCTATCCTGTGTGATACTGCCTGCTGAGCTGGTGTATCTAATCCTATCCTGATCCTGTGTGATACTGTGTGATACCTGCTGAGCTGTGTGTATCTAATCCTATCCTGTGTGATACTGTCTGATACTGAGCTGCTGAGCTGTGTGTATCTAATCCTATCCTGTGTGATACTGCCTGCTGAGCTGTGTGTATCTAATCCTATCCTGTGTGATACTGTCTGCTGAGCTGTGTGTATCTAATCCTATCCTTGTGATACTGTCTGCTGAGCTGTTATCTAATCCTATCCTGTGTGACTGATGTGTATCTGTCTGCTGAGCTGTGTATCTAATCCTATCCTGTGTGATACTGTCTGCTGAGCTGTGTATCTAATCCTATCCTGTGTGATACTGTCTGCTGAGCTGTGTATCTAATCCTATCCCTTGTGATACTGTCTGCTGAGCTGTGTATCTAATCCTATCCTGTGTGATACTGTCTGCTGAGCTGTGTATCTAATCCTATCCTGTGTGATACTGTCTCCACACTTCAGCACTACTTCCCCATCATTGCTGGGCACAGTGAGGGCTGGCACTGGGTGTGCACAGGTCGGTGCCAGTGTTGGTGCCCACGTGTCCTTCTGTAAATATTTAACATTTCGGGCTCCATTGTGTCACCTGAGAAGCAGAAGTCGTCGTGCCGCGGTGGCGTCTGGAGGGTTAATGCGGCTGGCACCCCCGCACCGCGTCTGAACTGGATGGACGGGTTTGGGATAAGTTACTTCACTGCAGGAAGTTTACAGAGTTTAGTTACTGTCTGGGAATCGGGGGCAGTGGTGAGTACGATGGGAGTGCTGGTTGTGTACATTGTATCAGGTGAGGAATGTATGGAAGCATAGCGTACATCACAAAGGGGAGGGGCTGTGACAACCTGAATATGAGCATATCCTGGAAGGTAGGGTTGTCAGGTTAGGGTCAGCCCATATGGATGAGGCCGGATGGCTCAGCTTATCCTGGGCATGACCCTGGGCTCTGCAGGCAACCTGAAGTCCAGAGGAGCCATCAGCAGGGGGCGGGGCTGTGACAACCTCTCAGACAGGATATCCTGGCAGGTTGTCAGATGTTACTGTAGTATACAGTGTGTGGATGTGACATATACTTTTCCGGTTTACCGTTATTGTATCTTGGCGTTACTGCTGCCATTTCTATATATACGCTGGGGGTGTGGTCTGCAGCTTCTGGGGGCGTGGCCATGGTGTGATTCCAATATTTCCGTCATGATGTGACGCTGTCTGTACATCTGTTGTCCCCGGTTATTCATGGCGGTATCTTCTTGCTGCAGGCAGAGTGATGGCGGTCTGAGCACCTGGAAGTCCAGCAGCTCTCTGTCCTTGGGGATCTCCAGCGGGAACATGGACAGCGGAGAATCATCTACACAGCAGACGCCGGTCATCAAGGCAGGATGGCTGGACAAGAACCCGCCGCAGGGGTGAGTGCTCCGCCCAGTGTGTCCACACATGTCCTCTTATGGCCATAAGTCACCGTATAATCAGAACTTCCTGATAGACTTTGTCCCCATTGATTATCACGGAGAGGTTACCAAACATGAGAACGAATATTAAGAGCCTAAAATAAGGGAAAATGTATCTAAAGTCAGAAAAACCCCAAATAACGAGCGGACTATGAGAGAACAAACTGACCTTCATAGAGACACACGAGTCCTTATAGCTCAAAAGATATAATAAATGAATATACAAAACATAATAAAAAGAGATGAATCACATGAATGTAAAGTGCGGTATTACCAGAAGGAGAATATGGCGGTATAATCTGAGATGAGGCATAGGGCCGGTTTCTCCAGTCTCCTCCCTAAGACGAGACATAGGGCTGACTTCTCCAGTCTCCTCCCTAAGACGAAGCATAGGGCCGGCTTCTCCAGTCTCCTCTCTGAGACGAGGCATAGGGCCGGCTTCTCCAGTCTCCTCTCTGAGACGAGGCATAGGGCCGGCTTCTCCAGTCTCCTCCCTGAGACGAGGCATAGGGCCGGCTTCTCCAGTCTCCTCCCTGAGACGAGGCATAGGGCCGACTTCTCCAGTCTCCTCCTGAGACGAGGCATAGGGCCGGCTTCTCCAGTCTCCTCCCTGAGACGAGCATAGGGCCGACTTCTCCAGCTGCCTCCCTGAGACGAGGCCATCAGGGCCGGCTTCTCCAGTCTCTCGTCCGTGAGACGAGCATAGGGTGGCTTCTCCAGTCTCCTCCCTGAGACGAGGGCATAGGGGACCGACTCTCCAGTCTCCTTCCTGAGATGAGGCTAGGGAACACAGGACATAATACTCCAAGTACATCAACAATACACAACTGAGACGAAGGCAAAAGGCCGGCTTCTACCAGACTAACCATCCCTGAGACAAGAGGCATAGGGCCGGCTTCTCCAGTCTTTTCCTGAGACGAGGCATAGGGCCGACTTCTCCAGTCTCCTCCCTGAGACAGGCATAGGGCCGGCTTCTCCAGTCTCCTCCGTGAGACGAGGCATAGGGCCGACTTCTCCAGTCTCCTCCCTGAGACGAGGCATAGGGCCGACTTCTCCAGTCTCCTTCCTGAGATGAGGCTTAGGGCCGACTTCTCCAGTCTCCTCCCTGAGATGAGGCATAGGGCCGGCTTTTCCAGTCTCCTCCCTGGAAGAAGAAGGATTTGATGCTGAGGAAAGGCTTGAGCTAGCTGTCCCTCTCTCTCTCAGAAGGCTGGTGACCCATGGTCTGTGGGAGAGTATCTCCATCTCAGTGTCTTCTTCTGGTCACTCAGTAGACTGGCAGAGTCTCCCCCTCCAAGCACTGGTCCCTAACTGCACAACACTAGGGGCTCTGACTGTTCTCCTTATATACAGTTTTAGCTAAACTAGAACCTTCTAGTGGGAGGGATGGAGTGGAGAATCCCAGCACAAACAGATACAATGTTACAGCTCCCGTCTGTCATAGACTTACATTAGAGCTTCAATGATACTCAATGGCAACAACATGGAAGTTTTTCTAGACACAAACAGGTTTTCAGACATAACAGAGCTAAACCAGACATTCACAAGGTCAGTCTGTCTGGCCTTTTCCCTCCAAAACATGCTCTTCTTTAAACTCTATGCCAGCTTTGGAAAATTACCAGCTTCTTATTCAAAGTCCCAAAAGTCTCTCTGCATTCATTAACCCTGTCCAGAGAGCCTTGCTAATACAGTACAAATGAACAGAATATATATCACAACACACATATAAAATGCAGTAACACAGTATTAAACCGTTCAAGAGAAATAAAGTGAGAAGTTTATAACTTTGCATAGGGGGAAACAGGGGAAGTGATTCATCTCTTTTTATTATATTTTGTATATCAGTTTAATAAAGATTGTTATATGTGTTGAGCTATAAGGACTCATGTGTTTTTATGTAAGTCAATTTGTTCCCCATTGTCAAGATCTCCGCTTGCTGTCAGTGACTGGTAACACTCTTGACCTAATATTTTTCACAGATGAAGGTTTGTTATAAGAAATCCTGCACAGTATATGTACAAGTCTGACACAGTGTAACAACCCATCAGCTGTGTGAACAGGACTGGGGCAGGACATTAGTTCCTGATTGGAGGGGGTCCCGCAGTCCTCAGAATAAAAGACTCATGTCATATTCCCTATTATGGTGTTGGGGGGTTCTTTGCTCATGCCAACCATCTCTTTGTCAGAGTGGGGAGTGGTTATAAAGGGGGTCTCTGGAGGATCTGACATGTCCTGCGTTACACAGACAACCTACTGGTGTTAATGGGCTTAGTGTAATGCCTTATATGCCCTGTGGGGGCGCTGCAGAGACACTGAACCTTCCAGATTTTCCTACTGAGCTGCAAAGTCCGTACAGACCTTACATTCGGCCTCTGTGGATCAGAGGAAGAATGGGCTCCTGGTTCTGAACAAGCAGGGGCTGCGGCTCTCACATCTGAGACTCATTTATCATCCTCCGCCCTTCCTGTGTTTACATGGGGTCTTGCTGCTTGTAGATTTTGTCTGTATCTTCGCTCTTACATCTGCACACCTCCTCCTCCTCCTTCTCTGGTTTGGGTTCGAGATTCTTCTTCACACTGGGGATTACCACACCCATCATCCTCCGTGAGATGCTGCAGCTGCGCTCCTATAACTGGGCCAGCGGTCAGCGCATTCTTTTCTTATTCCCGTCTGTGCTCCAGTCTTTCTTCTGTAATGTCATGTTTTGGGAAAGTCCCGAAAGTCTGATAATCCGGCACAGATCAGCAGAGCATTGGGGGCCCGCGATATAACCGAGACCGCGATATAACCGAGACCGCGATATAACCGTCCAATAACCTGGAATATCTGATAATCCGGCGATTACTAAATTCCGCTGATGGCGGAGTATTTACTGTACATATACATAATGGGGGTCATTTATCAAACACCAGTCTCTAACATAAGTTAGGAGCCCCTCCGGCAGCCTGGACGCTTGGAGTTCCCTGACTGGAGTAGTTTTCACTCCTCTTTAATGGCTGTTTCCGATATTGCGTCTCCCGTCTCTTCCAAGTGGCGTAAAAATGACTGATAAAATTTTATCACACAGACGCACATTGGTACACCATAGACTTTTTCCAGGATGCTGGTGCCCACAGAGAGGGCTCCGAGTGCCGCCTCCGACACCCGTGCCATTGGTTCCCCACCACTGCACTATAGCATGCAGCACGCAGCTCCTTGTAGTCATTTCATGCTCTGTGGCCGGGGCTCCGGTATATGTAGTCGCTTCACCTTCTGACTCATACAGTATATACTGCAGTACTGCTACACAGCCATATACACTGTAGCTATATACCATACAGCCCAGTCATATAGGTATATACCCTATAGCCATATAATGATTCCCAGCCAAATATGGTGCTGCACAGCCATATATAATGGGGCCCAGCCATACTGCCGAATAGTACTGCCCAGCCATATATACTACGCAGTCATATAGCGATATATATACTGCTTTCCAGCCGCATAGTGCTGCCCAATAAAGTAAAACAGGAGCCATCCAGGAAGATGCACCAATGTCCCGTCCTTTGGACGCACATGGTGATGATAAAAAAGGTGTAAAAAGAAGTGCAGCCAAGTCCCATGTAAATCCCATCAAGATGCTGTGGGGGATGGGTAACTCTGTGCATGCAAGGAACTCCTGAAGCATCGCACATCACCTCGGAGAGACAAATATGAAACACCTGCCGGGTTCCATTCCTTCCAAAAGAGGAAAACATCAGGGATTAGAGCCAAGGGGCCAATTACTGTGAGTACAGGACTGTGAAGTCAGTGTGCTGGGGCCCCTACTCAGCTCCGTCACCTGTGCATTGTGTGTGAATGGAGGTCAGATACTGCTATGTTACCTTGGGTGCCCTTACTTGTGCATATGACTATACATACCCATAGTTCTCATAGACTGCAGCCCATCGCATCTCATACAATGCACAACAGCACAGTGTTCTTAGTGCAGACACTGAACCAGCAGGGCAGCTCCATGAGCTGTAATATTCTGCATCTTTAGAAGTAACTGGAGAGCAGAAAAATTGTGCATGCAGCTTTGGATGTGAGTAGAGTATACGGTGTAACAGAAGAGTAATCTGTAGGCTGGAGCTCTGCTTATAAAATACAACCGCATCATCAGTGGTATTTAATTTCAGAAGTATTCTGTTCTGTTTTGTGTAAATTTGAATTCATTGGGGAAGTTCTTTTCTTGCATTTGCATAAACAAAAAGAGAGTATACAAAGTGAGTAACAGTGTATCATTGTCTGAAGACTGTGTGCAGTGACTGGGATAATGCAGGAGAGTCACTGAGAGGACTGTGTGCAGTGACTGGGATAATGCAGGAGAGTCACTGAGAGGACTGTGTGTGGTGACTGGGATAATACAGGAGAGTCACTGAGAGGACTGTGGGCAGTGACTGGGATAATACAGGAGAGTCACTGAGAGGACTGTGTGCAGTGACTGGGATAATACAGGAGAGTCACTGAGAGGACTGTGTGCAGTGACTGGGATAATGCAGGAGAGTCACTGAGAGGACTGTGTGTGGTGACTGGGATAATACAGGAGAGTCACTGAGAGGACTGTGTGCAGTGACTGGGATGATACAGGAGAGTCACTGAGAGGACTGTGTGCAGTGACTGGGATAATGCAGGAGAGTCACTGAGAGGACTGTGTGCAGTGACTGGGATAGATACAGGAGAGTCACTGAGAGGACTGGTGCAGGACTGGGATAATACAGGTAGTCACTGAGAGGACTGTGTGCAGTGACTGGGATGATACATGGAGAGTCACTGAGAGGACTGTGTGCAGTGACTGGGATAATGCAGGAGAGTCACTGAGAGGACTGTGTGCAGTGACTGGGATAATACAGGAGAGTCACTGAGAGGGACTGTGGCAGGACTGGGATAATACAGGAGAGTCACTGAGAGGACTGTGTGCAGTGACTGGGATAATGCAGGAGAGTCACTGAGAGGACTGTGTGCAGTGACTGGGATAATGCAGGAGAGTCACTGAGAGGACTGTGTGCAGTGACTGGGATAATACAGGAGAGTCACTGAGAGGACTGTGTGCAGTGACTGGGATAATGCAGGAGAGTCACTGAGAGGACTGTGTGCAGTGACTGGGATAATGCAGGAGAGTCACTGAGAGGACTGTGTGCAGTGACTGGGATAATACAGGAGAGTCACTGAGAGCAGGACTGTGTGCAGTGACTGGGATAATGCAGGAGAGTCACTGAGAGGACTGTGTGCAGTGACTGGGATAATGCAGGAGTCACTGAGAGGACTGTGTGCAGTGACTGGGATAATACAGGAGAGTCACTGAGAGGACTGTGTGCAGTGACTGGGATAATGCAGGAGAGTCACTGAGAGGACTGTGTGCAGTGACTGGGATAATCAGGAGAGTCACTGAGAGGACTGTGTGCAGTGGGGATAATAAGGAGAGTCACTGAGAGGACTGTGTGCAGTGACTGGGATAATACAGGAGAGTCACTGCTGTGTGCAGTGACTGGGATAATAGGAGAGTCAGATGAGGACTGAGAGAGGATGACTGATAATAGGAGAGTCACTGAGAGGACTGTGTGCAGTGACTGGGATAATACAGGAGAGTCACTGAGAGGACTGTGTGCAGTGACTGGGATAATACAGGGAGAGTCACTGAGAGGACTGTGTGCGGTGACTGGGGATAATACAGGAGAGTCACTGAGAGGACTGTGTGCAGTGACTGGGATAATACAGGAGAGCACTGAGTGTGAGTGACTGGGAGGGAGTCACTGAGAGGACTGTGTGCAGTGACTGGGATAATACATGAGAGTCACTGAAGAGGACTGTGTGCAGTGACTGGGATAATACAGGAGAGTCACTGAGAGGACTGTGTGCAGTGACTGGATAATTACAGGAGAGTCACTGAGAGGACTGTGTGCAGTGACTGGGATAATGCAGGAGAGTCACTGAGAGGACTGGGTGCAGTGGACTGGGATAATGCAGGAGAGTCACTGAGAGGACTGTGTGCAGTGACTGGGATAATAACAGGAGAGTCACTGAGAGGACTGTGTGCAGTGACTGGGATAATGCAGGAGAGTCACTGAGAGGACTGTGTGCTGACTGGGATAATGCAGGAGAGTCACTGAGAGGACTGTGTGCAGTGATGGGATAATACAGGAGAGTCACTGAGAGGACTGTGTGCAGTGACTGGGATAATACAGGAGAGTCACTGGAGAGGAACTGTGTGCAGTGACTGGGATAATGTAGGAGAGTCACTGAGGAGGACTGTGGGTGCAGTGACTGGATAATGCAGGAGAGTCACTGAGAGGACTGTGTGCAGTGACTGGATAATACAGAGAGTCACTGAGAGGACTGTGTGCAGGACTGGGATATGTAGGAGAGTCACTGAAGAGGACTGTGTGCAGTGACTGGGATAACAGGGAGAGTCACTGAGAGGACTGTGTGCAGTGACTGGGATAATGCAGGAGAGTCACTGAGAGGACTGTGTGTGCCAGGTGACTGGGATAATACAGAGAGTCACTGAGAGGACTGTGCAGTGACTGGGATAATGCAGGAGAGTCACTGAGAGGACTGTGTGCAGTGGACTGGGATAATACAGGAGAGTCACTGAGAGGACTGTGTGCAGTGACTGGGATAATTACAGGAGAGTCACTGAGAGGACTGTGTGCAGTGACTGGGATAATGCAGGAGAGTCACTGAGAGGACTGTGTGCAGGTGACCGGATAATACAGGACAGTCACTGAGAGGACTGTGTGCAGTGACTGGGATAATGAGGAGAGTCACTGAGAGACTGTGTGCAGTGACTGGGATAATACAGGAGAGTCACTGAGAGGACTGTGTGCAGTGACTGGGATAATGCAGGAGGAGAGTCACTGAGAGACTGTGTGCAGTGACTGGGATAATGCAGGAGAGTCACTGAGAGGACTGTGTGCAGTGACTGGATAATGCAGGAGAGTCACTGAGAGGACTGTGTGCAGTGACTGGGATAATGCAGGAGAGTCACTGAGAGGACTGTGTGCAGTGACTGGGATAATGCAGGAGAGTCACTGAGAGGACTGTGTGCAGTGACTGGGATAATGCAGGAGAGTCACTGAGAGGACTGTGTGCAGTGACTGGGATAATGCAGGAGAGTCACTGAGAGGACTGTGTGCGTGACTGGGGATAATGCAGCAGAGTGCACTGAGAGATGTGTGGGTTACTGGGATAATGCAGGAGAGTCACTGAGAGACTCTGTGACTGGGCAATGCAGGAGAGTCACTGAGAGACTGTGTGCAGTGACTGGGATAATGCAGGAGAGTCACTGAGAGGACTGTGTGCAGTGACTGGGATAATGCAGGAGAGTCACTGAGAGGACTGTGTGCAGTGACTGGATAATGCAGGAGAGTCACTGAGAGGACTGTTGTGCAGTGACTGGGATAATGTAGGAGAGTCACTGAGAGGACTGTGTGCAGTGACTGGATAATACAGGGAGAGTCACTGAGAGGACTGTGTGCAGTGACTGGGATAAATACAGGAGAGTCACTGAGAGGACTGTGTGCAGTGACTGGGATAATGCAGGAGAGTCACTGAGAGGACTGTGTGCAGTGATGGGATAATGACGGAGAGTCCACTGAGAGGACTGGGTGCAGTGACTGGGATAATGCAGGAGAGTCACTGAGAGGACTGGGTGCAGTGACTGGATAATGCAGGAGAGTCACTGAGAGGACTGTGTGCAGTGACTGGGATAATGTAGGAGAGTCACTGAGAGGACTGTGTGCAGTGACTGGGATAATACAGGAGAGTCACTGAGAGGACTTGTGCAGTGACTGGGATAATGCAGGAGAGTCACTGAGAGGACTGTGTTGCAGTGACTGGGATAATACAGGAGAGTCACTGAGAGGACTGTGTGCAGTGACTGGGATAATGCAGAGAGGTGAGAGTCACTGAGAGGACTGTGTGCAGTGACTGGGATAATACAGGAGAGTCACTGAGAAGGACTGTGTGCAGTGACTGGATAATACAGGAGAGTCACTGAGAGGACTGTGTGCAGTGACTGGGATAATGCAGGAGAGTCACTGAGAGGACTGTGTGTGGTGACTGGGATAATACAGGACAGTCACTGAGAGGACTGTGTGCAGTGACTGGGATAATGTAGGAGAGTCACTGAGAGGACTGTGTGCAGTGACTGGATAATGCAGGAGAGTCACTGAGAGGACTGTGTGCAGTGACTGGATAATGCAGGAGAGTCACTGAGAGGACTGTGTGCAGTGACTGGGATAATGCAGGAGAGTCACTGAGAGGACTGTGTTGCAGTGACTTGGGATAATGCAGGAGAGTCACTGAGAGGGACTGTGTGCAGTGACTGGGATAATGCAGGAGAGTCACTGAGAGGACTGTGTGCAGTGACTGGGATAATGCAGGAGAGTCACTTGAGAGGACTGTGTGCAGTGACTGGGATAATTGCAGGAGAGTCACACTGAGAGGACTGTGTGCAGTGACTGGGATAATGCAGAGAGTCACTGAGAGGACTGTGTGCAGTGACGGGATAATGCAGGAGAGTCACGAGAGGAGCTGTGTCAGTGACTGATGCGGATTGTGCAGTGACTGCAGAGGGAGTCACTGAGAGACTGTGTGCAGTGACTGGGATAATGCAGGAGAGTCACTGAGAGGACTGTGTGCAGTGACTGGGATAATACAGGAGACTGAGTCACTGAGAGGACTGTGTTGCAGTGACTGGATAATGCAGGAGAGTCACTGAGAGGACTGTGTGCAGTGACTGGGATAATGCAGGAGAGTCACTGAGAGGACTGTGTGCAGTGACTGGGATAATACAGGAGAGTCACTGAGAGGACTGTGTGCAGTGACTGGGATAATGCAGGAAGAGTCAACTGAGAGGACTGTGTGCAGTGACTGGATAATGCAGGAGAGTCACTGAGAGGACTGTGTGCAGTGACTGGGATAATACAGGAGAGTCACTGAGAGGACTGTGTGCAGTGACTGGGATAATGCAGCAGAGTCACTGAGAGGACTGTGTGCAGTGACTGGGATAATGCAGGAGAGTCACTGAGAGGACTGTGTGCAGTGACTGGGATAATGCAGGAGAGTCACTGAGAGGACTGTGTGCAGTGACTGGGAAATAATACTGAGGAGAGTCACTGAGAGGACTGTGTGCAGTGACTGGGATAATGCAGGAGAGTCACTGAGAGACTGTGTGCATGACTGATAATGCAGAGAGACTGAGGGACTGTGCAGTGACTGGGATAATGCAGGAGAGTCACTGAGAGGACTGTGTGCAGTGACTGGGATAATGCAGGAGAGTCACTGAGAGGACTGTGTGTAGTGACCGGGATAATGCAGGAGAGTCACTGAGAGGACTGTGTGCAGTGACTGGGATAATACAGGAGAGTCACTGAGTGGACTGTGTGCAGTGACTGGGATAATACAGGAGAGTCACTGAGAGGACTGTGTGCGGTGACTGGGATAATGCAGGAGAGTCACTGAGAGAGGACTGTGTGCAGTGACTGGGAATAATGCAGGAGAGTCACTGAGAGGACTGTGTGCGGTGACTGGGATAATACAGGACAGTCACTGAGAGGACTGTGTGCAGTGACTGGGATAATACAGGAGAGTCACTGAGAGGACTGTGTGCAGTGACTGGATAATAAAGGAGAGTCGCTGAGAGGACTGTGTGCGGTGACTGGGATAATGCAGGAGAGTCACTGAGAGGACTGTGTTGTAGTGACTGGGATAATGCAGGAGAGTCACTTAGAGGAATGTGTGCAGTGACTGGGGATAATAAGGAGAGTCACTGAGAGGACTGTGTGCAGTGACTGGGATAATGCAGGAGAGTCACTGAGAGGACTGTGTCGCAGTGACTGGGATAATGCAGGAGAGTCACTGAGAGGACTGTGTGCAGTGACTGGAAAATACAGGAGAGTCACTGAGAGGACTGTGCAGTGACTGGGATATTACAGGAGAGTCACTGAGAGGACTGTGTGCAGTGACTGGGATAATGCAGGAGAGTCACTGAGAGGACTGTGTGCAGTGACTGGGATAATTGCAGGAGAGTCACTGAGAGGACTGTGTGCAGTGACTGGGATAATACAGGAGAGTACTGAGAGGACTGTGTGCAGTGACTGGATAATGCAGGAGAGTCACTGAGAGAGGACTGTGTGCAGTGACTGGGATAATGCAGGAGAGAGTCACTGAGAGGACTGTGTGCATGACTGGGAAAAGCAGGAGATCACTGAGAGGACTGTGTGCAGTGACTGGGATATGGAGAGTCACTGAGGACTGTGTTCAGTGACTGGATAATGCAGGGAGAGTCACTGAGAGGACTGTGCTGTGACTGGATAATGCAGGAGAGTCACTGAGAGGACTGTGTGCAGTGACTGGATAATACAGGAGAGTCACTGAGAGGACTGTGCAGTGACTGGGATAATGCAGGAGAGTCACTGAGGGACTGTGCGGGACTGGGTAATGCAGGAGAGTCACTGAGAGGACTGTGTGCAGTGACTGGAAAATACAGGAGAGTCACTGAGAGGACTGTGTGCAGTGACTGGATATTACAGGAGAGTCACTGAGAGACTGTGTGCAGTGATGGAAATGAGAGAGTCACTGAGGACTGTGTGCAGTGACTGGGATAATGCAGGAGATCACTGAGAGGACTGTTGTGCAGTGACTGGGATAATTACAGGAGAGTCACTGAGAGGACTTTGTGCAGTGACGGGATAATAACAGGAGAGTCACTGAGAGGACTGTGTGCAGTGACTGGGATAATGCAGGAGAGTCACTGAGAGGACTGTGTGCAGTGACTGGGATAATACAGGAGAGTCACTGAGAGGACTGTGTGCAGTGACTGGGATAATGCAGGAGAGTCACTGAGAGGACTGTGTGCAGTGACTGGGGTAATGTCATACTACATTCTTCTCTACCTGTGTTACTGGACATGTCATGTGATTCTCTCCTTTAAGGTCGTACATTTTCCAGAGGCGATGGGTGAAGCTGGAGGCTGACTATCTCCGCTACTACGACAGTGACAAGGTACAGCCAGGATGTGAGGTCTCAGACATCTTTGGATTAGATATTGTCCACTGTTCTAAGGGAAACTTCACCCACAGTGCCCCCATAGCCGTGCCAGCCACAGTGCCCCCATAGTAGTGCCAGCCACAGTGCCTCCATAGTAGTGCCAGCCACAGTGCCTCCATAACAGTGACCTGCACAGTGCCCACATAACATTGACCTGCATAGATCCCCTATAACAGTGACCTCCATAGTGCCCACATAACATTGACCTGCATAGATCCCCTATAACAGTGACCTCCATAGTGCCCCTATAACAGTTACCTCCATAGTGCCCCTATAACAGTGACTTGCTTAGTGCCCCTATAACAGTTACCTCCATAGTGCCCCTATAACAGTGACCTCCATAGTGCCCCTATAACAGTGACCTCCATAGTGCCCCTATAACAGTGACTTGCTTAGTGCCCCTATAACAGTGACCTCCATAGTGCCCCTATAACAGTGACTTGCTTAGTGCCCCTATAACAGTGACCTTCCATAGTGCCCCTATAACAGTGACTTGCTAGTGCCCCTATAAACAGTGACCTCCATAGTGCCCCTATAACAGTGACCTCCATAGTGCCCCTATAACAGTGACCTCCATAGTGCCCTATAACAGTGACCTCCATAAGTGCCCCTATAACAGTGACCTCCATAGTGCCCCTATAACAGTGACCTGCTTAGTGCCTCTATAACAGTGACCTCCATAGTGCCCCCAGAACAGTGACCTCATAGTGAGAACAGTACCTCATAGTGCCCCTATAGTGCCCCTATAACAGTGACCAGTGACATAAACAGCCTCCATAGCCCTATAACAGTGACCTCCATAGTGCCCCTATACAGTGACCTCCATAGTGCCCCTATACAGACCTCCATAGTGCCCCTATAACAGTGACCTCCACAGTGACCTCCATAGTGTCCCAGAAGTGACCTCCATAGTGCCTATAACCTTGAGTGACCTCTTAGTGCCCTATAAGTGACCTCCATAGTTCCCTATAACAGTGACCTCCATAGTGCCCCTATAACAGTGACCTCCATAGTGCCCCATAGAACAGTGACCTCCATAGTGCCTCCATATAACAGTGACCTCCATAGTGCCCCTATAACAGTGACCTCCATAGTATAACAGTGACTCCATAGTGCCCCATAACATGACCTCCATAGTGCCCCTATAACAGTGACCTCCATAGTGCCCCTATAACAGTGACCTGCTTAGTGCCCATAACAGTGACCTCCATAGTGCCCCTATACAGTGACTTGCTTAGTGCCCTATAACAGTGACCTCCATAGTGCCCCTATAACAGTGACCTCCATAGTGCCCCTATAAACAGTGACCTCCATAGTGCCCCTATAACAGTGACCTCCATAGTGCCCCTATATACAGTGATAACAGTGACTCCATAGTGCCCCTATAACAGTGACCTCCATAGTGCCCCTATAACAGTGACCTCCCCTACAGTGCCTCCACAGTGACTTGCTTAGTGCCCCTATAACAGTGACCTCCATAGTGCCCCTATAACAGTGACTCCATAGTGCCCTATAACAGTGACCTAGTGCCCCTATAACATGTGCCCCTATATACAGTGACCTCCATAGTGCCCCTATAACAGTGACCTCCATAGTGCCCCTATAACAGTGACCTCCATAGTGCCCCTATAACAGTGACTTGCTTAGTGCCCCTATAACAGTGACCTCCATAGTGCCCCCATAACAGTGACCTCCACAGTGCCCACATAACAGTGACCTCCACAGTGAGGAGGATTACACAGCGTGTCACCTTAGTATTAATGATTATCCAGCAGTAATGACGGGTCTTTGTTGCTCGGTTCCTGCAGGACATGTACTCGAAGCGGATCATTAAGACCAGCTGCATCGACAAAGTGGCTTCTACCGGGGACCAGAAGTTCGAAGTCGCGACATCGAACCGAAACTTTGTGTTCCGAGCCGAGAGTGACTGTGAGTAGAAGTATCCATCTGAGCGGAGAGCTGACACTTCCCCTCTGCTCTTCACTAATCTTTTATTTTCCCGGGCAGCGGACAGAAACGACTGGATTAAAGCGATCCAGCAGGTCCTGGAGGACAGGAGATCCAGGCCAGCCACCTCCTCAGTGTACAACCCCGAGAACGTGGACAAGTGTGGGCTCCTGGAGATGAAGGGCTGGAAGCCAAAGCTGTTTGTGGTGGTGGCCACGGATAAAGTCTTCCTCTACAAGAATGGAGAAGTCAGTGTCCATGACTGTCCTGTCCTCCGCTGCTCATCATCCTCTTCCAGGATTAGACACATAGACAAATACTTTGTAACACTGGTACAAGTAGCCATAATGTTACACCTAGACACATCCAGAGCTGCATTCCCAGTTCTGCTATCCCCTCTGCTGACTGTGTGCTGTTGAGTCTTTCATTGGATATCATTTCCCAGTCACACAGTGCCCAGATAAACAGTACCATACAACACCTGGATAATACCACATATTGCCCAGATAAGCAGTGCCATACAACACCTGGATAATACCACACAGTGCCCAGATAAACAGTGCCATACAACACCTGGATAATACCACACATTGCCCAGATAAACAGTGCCATACAACACCTGGATAATACCACACAGTGCCCAGATAAACAGTGCCATACAACACCTGGATAATACCACACAGTGCCCAGATAAACAGTGCCATACAACACCTGGATAATACCACACAGTGCCCAGATAAACAGTGCCATACAACACCTGGATAATACCACATATTGCCCAGATAAGCAGTGCCATACAACACCTGGATAATACCACACAGTGCCCAGATAACAGTGCCATACAACACCTGGATAATACCACACATTGCCCAGATAAACAGTGCCATACAACACCTTGGATAATACCACACAGTGCCCAGATAAACAGTGCCATACAACACCTGGATAATACCACACAGTGCCCAGATAAACAGTGCCATACAACACCTGGATAATACCACACAGTGCCCAGATAAACAGTGCCATACAACACCTGGATAATACCACATATTGCCCAGATAAGCAGTGCCATATATTACATAGATAATACAACACAGTGCTCAGATAAACAGTGCCATATATTACATAGATAATACAACACAGTGCCCAGATAAACAGTGCCATACAACACCTGGATAATACCACACATTGCCCAGATAAACAGTGCCATACAACACCTGGATAATACTACACAGTGCCTAGATAAGCAGTGTCATACATTATATAGATAATACCACACAGTGCCCAGATAAACGGTGTCATACAACACCTGGATAATACCACACAGTGCCCAGAGAAGCAGTGCCTGATAATACCACACATTGCCCATATAAACAGTGCCATACAACACCTGGATAATGCAACACATTTCCCAGATAAGTAGTACCATACTACAGCTGGATAATACCACACAGTGCCAAGATAAACAGTGCTATACAAGACCTGGATAATACCACTCAGTGCCCAGATAAACAGTGCCATACAACACCTGGATAATACCACACAGTGCCCAGATAAACAGTGCCATACAACACCTGGATAATACCACACAGTGCCTAGATAAGCAGCGTCATACATTATATAGATAATACCACACAGTGCCCAGATAAATAGTGCCATACAACACCTGGATAATACAACACATTGCCAAGATAAACAGTGCCATACAACACCTGGATAATACCACACAGTGCCTAGATAAGCAGTGTCATACATTATATAGATAATACCACACAGTGCCCAGATAAACAGTGCTCAGAAAATAATACATACGATACAAAACCTAGATAGTACCACACAGTGCCCAGATAAACAGTGCCATACATCACACAGATAATGCCACTTGTGGGCAGATAAACAGTGCTCAGAAAATATAACACCACATGATGCCTAGATAAATGAAACATATAACACCTAGATAATACCACACTGTGCCCAGAAACATAATACATACGGTATAACTGCTAGATAATTTCACTGAGTGCCCAGATCCACTATGCACACTACCCTATCAGTGGTATACAATGCCATGTGGTACATGCAGGCTAACATAGGTTAAGGGACTAAAGTAGTCTCTTATGCCTCATTCACACGTCAGTGTTCGGTCAGTGATTTAAGCCAAAACCAGGAACGGATCTAAATACAGAACAGGTGCAGATCTTTCCCTTATACCTGATGTCTGAGGAGGCTCCAATCACTGATGGAAATCACTGACCAAACACTGACGGGTGAACGAGGCTTTAACCTATGTTAGCCTGCATACGACTGACTTCTTAGTGCACAGGTTACAGCCCATTTTTGAACACCTATATAAAAACACCAAATAATTTAAAATATTTTTCCCAATTTTTTATTTTATTATTATATTTGGTTTTTATTAATCAAATAATTTAATTATTTTGGTATTTATATTATTTATAAATAAGGATTTTTTTAGGTGATTTTTATTTATTTATTTTTTTTACAACCCATTTTCGGCCTGCGGCTAGCACGGCCTTTGTACTCATACAGACGGTCAAACAGGCCACAGGCGAAAAGAAGCCTACAGCTTGCGGGGTGAATTGTGGAACGTGAAAATCCCTACCAAGGGAAGGGTGTGGGGGAGGGTCAGGGGCCACAGGACGTCCCTCTACCCATAACGTAGCATTGTATTACATAAGATTACTGTGAAGGGTTTGGTGGATGCACTACAACCCCCACAGTGTCCCTCCGCACGGCGCTGACGTTTCTGCTCTTCTAGGACTTTGTGTCTGGCGTTGGGATCACCTCTATAGACATGAACCTTGGCAATGTGAAGGAGGTGGACAAAAGGAGCTTCGACCTGACAACCCCTTACAAGACGTTCAGGTGAGGAGCCCGGCCCCCGAGACACTTCTGCCAGTAACTGTGTGCATTCCAGGACCTTTGGACTCTCTGATAAGAGCCGTCACTTTAAGGAAGTTCCTTGTGCGATTTATTTTTATTTTCTGACCCATGACCAGCGCTCCGTCACTTCGTGCGCCAATCCGGCCGGGGTCGCGACACATGACAGCCATGTCTTCTACATGCTGCGGTACATCTTCGTCTTGTGTGCTTCACCTTTATCCTTCCTGATCCTTCTCCGCTCTCTCCAGTTTTATCACAGATAATGAGCAGGAGAGAAGCGAATGGGTGGAAGCCATGATGCAGTCTGTGGCCGGCGCTCTCTCTAACCTCGAGGTAGCCCAGAAAATCTGGTCGGTGGAATCCAACAGAATGTGCGCCGACTGCGGGGCCCCCAAACCTGACTGGGCATCAGTCAACCTCTGCGTGGTCATCTGCAAAAAGTGCGCAGGTAAAAAAAAGCAGGATCCATAGGAGCAGTATTATAATAGTTATATTCTTGTACATAGGAGACAGTATTATTGAAGTTATATTCTTGTACATAGGAGCAGTATTAGTAGTTATATTCTTGTATATAGGAGCAGTATTATAGTAGTTATATTCTTGTACATAGGAGCAGTATTATGTAGTATATAGTAGTTATATTCTTGTACATAGGAGCAGTATTATAGTAGTTATATTCTTGTACATAGGAGCAGTATTATAGTAGTTATATTCTTGTACATAGGAGCAGTATTATAGTAGTTATATTCTTGTACATAGGAGCAGTATTATAGTAGTTATATTCTTGTACATAGGAGGCAGTATTATAGTAGTTATATTCTTGTACATAGGAGGTAGTGTTAGTTTATATTCTTGTACATAGGAGCAGTATTATAGTTATATTCTTGTACATAGGAGGCAGTATTATAGGTTATATTCTTGTACATAGGAGCAGTATTATAGTAGTTATATTCTTGTACATAGGAGCAGTATTATAGTAGTTATATTTCTTGTACATAGGAGCAGTATTATAGTAGTTATATTCTTGTACATAGGAGGCAGTATTATAGTAGTTATATTCTTGTACATAGGAGCAGTATTATAGTAGTTATATTCTTGTACATAGGAGCAGTATTATAGTAGTTATATTCTTGTACATAGGAGCAGTATTATAGTAGTTATATTCTTGTACATAGGAGCAGTATTATAGTAGTTATATTCTTGTACATAGGAGCAGTATTATAGGTAGTTATATTCTTGTACATAGGAGCAGTATGTAGTTATATCTTGTACATAGGAGCAGTATTATAGTAGTTATATTCTTGTATATAGGAGCAGTATTATAGTAGTTATATTCTTGTACATAGGAGCAGTATTATAGTAGTTATATTCTTGTACATAGGAGCAGTATTATAGTAGTTATATTCTTGTACATAGGAGCAGTATTATAGTAGTTATATTCTTTTTGTACATAGGAGCAGTATTATAGTAGTTATATTCTTGTACATAGGAGGCAGTATTATAGTAGTTATATTCTTTGTACATAGGAGCAGTATTATAGTAGTTATATTCTTGTACATAGGAGCAGTATAGTATTATATTCTTGTTTACATAGGAGGCAGTATTATAGTAGTTATATTCTTGTACATAGGAGCAGTATTATAGTAGTTATATTCTTGTACATAGGAGCAGTATTATAGTAGTTATATTCTTGTACATAGGAGCAGTATTATAGTAGTTATATTCTTGTACATAGGAGGCAGTATTATAGTAGTTATATTCTTGTACATAGGAGCAGTATTATAGTAGTTATATTCTTGTACATAGGAGCAGTATTATAGTAGTTTATATTCTTGTACATAGGAGCAGTATTATAGTAGTTATATTCTTGTACATAGGAGCAGTATTATAGTAGTTATATCTTTCTTGTACTTGGAGGAGCAGTATTATAGTAGTTATATTCTTGTACATAGGAGGCAGTATTTATAGTAGTTATATTCTTGTACATAGGAGCAGTATTATAGTAGTTATATTCTTGTACATAGGAGCAGTCAATATTATATAGTTATTATTCTTGTACATAGGAGCAGTATTATAGTAGTTATATTCTTGTACATAGGAGAGCAGTATTATAGTAGTTATATTCTTGTACATAGGAGGTATTATAGTTATTAAGTAGCAGTATAGTAGTTATATTGGTACTTGTACATAGGAGCAGTATTATAGTAGTTATATTCTTGTACATAGGAGCAGTATTATAGTAGTTTATTATTCTTGTACATAGGATAAGTATTATAGTAGTTATATTCTTGTACATAGGCAGTATTATAGTAGTTATATCTTGTACATAGAGCAGTATTATAGTAGTTATATTCCTGTACATAGGAGCAGTATTATAGTAGTTATATTCTTGTACATAGGAGCAGTATATAGTTTAGTTATATTCTTGTACATAGGAGCAGTATTATAGTAGTATATTCTTGTACATAGGAGCAGTATTTAGTAGTATATTTCTTGTACATGGAGCAGTATTATAGTAGTTATATTTCTTGTACATAGGGAGGCAGTATTATAGTAGTTATATTCTTGTACATAGGAGCAGTATTATAGTAGTTATATTCTTGTACATAGGAGGCCAGTATTATAGTAGTTATATTCTTGTACATAGGAGGCAGTATTATTAGTAGTTATATTCTTGTATTATAGTAGTTATATTCATAGGAGTAGTATATAGTAGTTATATTCACATAGCAGTATTATAGTAGTTATATTTCTTATACATAGGAGGCAGTATTATAGTTAGTTATATTCTTGTACATAGGAGCAGTATTATAGTAGTTATATTCTTGTACATAGGAGCAGTATTATAGTAGTTATTATTCTTGTACATAGGAGCAGTATTATAGTAGTTATATTCTTGTACATAGGAGGCAGTATTATAGTATGTTATATTCTTGTACATAGGAGGCAGTATTATAGTAGTTATATCTTATACATAGGAGGCAGTATTATAGTAGTTATATTCTTGTACATAGGAGGCAGTATTATAGTAGTTATATTCTTGTACATAGGAGGCAGTATTATAGTAGTTATATTTCTTGTACATAGGAGGCAGTATTATAGTAGTTATATTCTTGTACATAGGAGGCAGTATTATAGTAGTTATATTCTTGTACATAGGAGGCAGTATTATAGTAGTTATATTCTTGTACATAGGAGCAGTATTATAGTAGTTATATTCTTGTACATAGGAGCAGTATTATAGTAGTTATAGTCTTGTACATAGGAGCAGTATTATAGTAGTTATATTCTTGTACATAGGAAGCGTATTATAGTAGTTATATTCTTGTACATAGGAGGCAGTATTATAGTAGTTATATTCTTGTACATAGGAGGCAGTATTATAGTAGTTATATTCTTGTACATAGAGGCAGTATTATAGTATATTCTTATACATAGTATTATAGTAGGTTATATTCTTTGTACATAGGAGGCAGTATTATAGTAGTTATATTCTTGTACATAGGAGCAGTATTTAGTAGTATATTTATATTCTTGTACATAGGAGGCAGTATTATAGTAGTTATATTTCTTATACATAGGAGCAGTATTATAGTAGTTATTATTCTTGTACATAGACAGTATTATAGTAGTTAGTCTTTTACATAGGAGCAGTATAGTAGTTATATTCTTGTACATAGGGAGTATTATAGTAGTTATATTTCTTGTACATAGGAGCAGTATATAGTATTATATCTTGTAATAGGAGCAGTATTATAGTAGTTATATCTTGTACATAGGAGGCAGTATTATAGTAGTTATATTCTTGTATATAGGAGCAGTATTATAGTAGTTATATCTTGTACATAGGAAACATAGGAGCAGTATTATAGTAGTTATATTCTTATACATAGGAGCAGTATTATAGTAGTTATATTCTTGTACATAGGAGGCAGTATTATATTAGTAGTTATATTCTTGTACATAGGAGGCAGTATTATAGTAGTTATATTCTTGTACATAGGAGCAGTATTATAGTAGTTATATCTTGTACATAGGAGGCAGTATTATATTTTATATTCTTGTACATAGGAGCAGTATTATAGTAGTTATATTATATAGTAGTTACTAGGAGCAGTATTATAGTAGTTATATTCTTGTACATAGGAGCAGTATTATAGTAGTTATATCTTGTACATAGGAGGCAGTATTATAGTAGTTATATTCTTGTACATAGGAGCAGTATTATAGTAGTTATATTCTTGTACATAGGAGGCAGTATTATAGTAGTTATATTCTTGTACATAGGAGCGAGTATTAAGTTATATTCTTGTATTATAGTATTTATTCTTGTAGGAGCAGTTTATAGTAGTTTATTCTGTACATAGGAGCAGTATTATAGTAGTTATATTCTTGTACATAGGAGCAGTATATAGTAGTTTATTCTTGTACATAGGAGGCAGTATTATAGTAGTTATATTCTTGTACATAGGAGCAGTATTATAGTAGTTATATTCTTGTATATAGGAGCAGTATTATAGTAGTTATATTCTTGTATAGGAGCAGTATTATAGTAGTTATATCTTGTACATAGGAGCAAGTATTTATAGTAGTATTATAGTTCTTGTACATAGGAGCAGTATTATATGTAGTATATTCTTGTTACATATATTATAGTAGTTATATTCATCGAGGCGTATTATATAGTTATTTCTTGTACATAGGGGCAGTATTATAGTAGTTATATTCTTGTACATAGGAGCAGTATTATAGTAGTTATATTCTTGTACATAGGAGGCAGTATTATAGTAGTTATATTCTTGTACATAGGAGCAGTATTATAGTAGTTATATTACTGTACATAGGAGCAGTATTATAGTAGTTATATTCTTGTCATTTATTTTGTATAGATAAAAATAATAGATTCTAGTATCTTCTCATATTTAAAGGAGAACACCGCAGTCTGGGGCCCAGTATAAGCAAAGTGCGGAGTCTCAAGATGGACAGCAAGATCTGGACGGAGGAGCTGATAGAGGTGAGGGTTACAGCCTGCCCCTTCCGTTGCTCTCTATCGCCTCATTTGTAAGATGGGAATATCTCTCTAAGACGTTAATCAGGCTCATCACCCATTCAGAAGAGTTCATCCCTGTGCACTCAGATTCCTTAGTACAGACTTCTGTTGCCCACATCAAGTGCTTCTGCAGCAGTAGATTTCACCAACTTGTTGACAGTTTCCATCTGAGTTCCCTGTTATCAGCCATGTCTGGTACATGAGAGCTGACTGTAGGGGAGGTGAGTGCGGTATACCGTCACCTGTTATCAGCTATTTCAGTTTTGGTGGTAGGACGACTGTTTGACAACCAAAGGCATTCTGTTGTCCTCTGTTAGCGGCCATTTTTGATATTCTGGACCTTGGAGTGTGAGGGGTTAATGATCCGTGGAAACATCCGTGTGTTGGAATGTTCTTTGTTGTATTTCTGGACAGCGCTCAGCCCCCGATCAGCTGATGTTTGCACTGGAGAATTATCTCTGTGTCCAGACCAGCCGAATACGTGTTTATATCACTTACAGGCTGATCTGCTCCCAGGACCCCTATAGATCCCGGCCTGGGGGGTATCCTATATCCTCGAATCACATATCCCCCGCATATCTATCCTGAGCTAGGTGTTCCATGAATGCAATGCCAGAATGACAGTAAAGACTGACACGAGCACAGGGTAAATGTAATTCTTCACATTGTTGTGTATTTCTTTTCCCACTGCATTCGTGGAGAGTGTCTCTCGGCATACTAAGGGTTACTCCCGCGGGTTCATTATCTATTTATCAGGCCCATCTGCTGTGCGGATTAGCGCCCCCCGCAGCTCATTAACGGCTCTTTTCTCACCAGCTCTTCCTGAAACTTTGCAACGAGGTCAGTAACAAATTCTGGGCAGCGAATGTGCCCCCCAGCGAAGCCATCGACCAGTGGAGCAGCTCGCTGGAGAGGAAGACCTACATCAGCGCCAAGTACCGCGAGGGCAAGTATCGCAGGTACCACCAGCTCTTCGGGAACCAGGTGGAGCTCAACAAGGTAAAGGCCGAGAACACCCTGGGTGACAACCAACATGGCTTCTCTGACTGCTGCTATAGGGGTTGTCAGCTCCATTCACTGACTTTATGACCTTGATTATTATTTCAACCCATCCCTGCACTAGAAGATACATACCTCTGCTTGCTTCAGGGCAGGGAGCGTAGAGTGAAGCCTCCTCCATATCCCTGCCCATGTAAAAATACCAAGCACAGTGCCATAAATGATGCCACACAAGTATCTGTGCCCGTATACTACCAGCCCTACCCCCATACATACCACCCATCTCCGTATCATCCAACCCCATATCCACGTTTTACCAATCCATACCATAATACCAGCCGTACCAGCGCCTATATAGTACCTCCCATGTTCGTACCCATGTAGTAATACCTTTCATACTGGTACCATGCTTATCAGAACCTGTACAGTAATACCATCCTCATAAGTACCCACATAGTAATATCATCCACACCAGTACTAATACTGTAATGCCATCCAGTACCTGTATAATAAGTAGTACCTTCCACATCAGTACCAATACAGTAATACCATCCCTGTATGCATATATAGTAAAGTCATCCTCGCCATATATTGTAGTACCTTCCATATCAGTACCTATATAGTGGTACTACTCATATCAGTACCTGTATTGTAACATCATCCATCCCAGTACCTATATAGTAGGATAATAAATATTGGTACCTAATATTAATATCAGCTATATCAATATCTATGTAGTAGCACCATCCATACTAACACCGTTTTTATATAGTAGTACCCCGAACCAGTACTTATATAGTAGTGCCATCCATATTAGTACAGATATAGTAATACCCCCCGCCTTTACCAGTAATTATATAGTAGTACCATCCATATCAGTACCCATATAGTAGTACCATTTTTTATTAGCACAGATATAGTAATACCCCATTACAAGTAATTATACAGTAGTACCATCCATTTCAGAATCCTTATAGTTTTACCATCCATATCAGTACAGCTATAGTAATACCGCCCTTACCAGTAATTATATAGTAGTACTATCCATATTAGTATGGATATAGTAATACCACCCTTGCCAGTAATTATCGATATCAGTACCATGTAGTAGTACCATCGATATCAGTACCGATGTAGTAGTACCATCCATATCAGTACCATGTAGTAGTACCATCCATATCAGTACCATGTAGTAGTACCATCCATATCAGTAGCCATACAGTAGTAACATCGTTATGAGTATCTATGTAGCAGTACCCATATAGTAGTACTATCCATATTAGTATGGATATAGTAATACCACCCTTGCCAGTAATTAAATAGTAGTACCATTGATATCAGTACCATGCTGTAGTACCTGGTGTAGCATTGTATTTACACTGTGTACGGGTAATTATCTGTGGTGCCCGGGGCTGATGATTGGTTATAACACCTGAGGTGGAGGATTATTTTGCACATGCCCATAGGTTGCTTTCTACACCCCCGGCCGATGCGATTCCTGTCAGATATGACAGTGACAGTCTGGTAATGTCAGGTCCGTCAGGGAGACCAGTGACGGAGGCTTCTTATAACCAGTATGTGCCCAGGTGGGGATCTGTAGGCACATCCAGCCGCCATTACTGTACCGCGGAGCTGCCGGGCCCTGAACTGCTGACAGGAGCAGCTCATTCACTGCGGGTTCAGCAGAGTCAGCTGCGTGCACAGGGCAGTCTGTGCCACAGCCATTGTGTTCCCTCAGCCATTGTGTTCCCTCATGCCAGGCACCTCGGGCGGTCACGTGGAGGCAGAGGTTCCTGCCAGTTTTCAGTTTTTTTGCTTATTCCGAGCTTTCTTGGTCAGGAATAGAATGACAGTTTAAAGTGAAGACTGACACTGGCTTAAACAAAGCAGGAGGAGAGCACGTGACCCTGATATTCAGTCTTGAGGTAGATGATGGGGTTCTCGTGAGTCCGGCTGTACAGTCGTCCCCCTCCCCCAGTCCAGACTCGGTGTCCTCTGTGGTTTCTCTGGAATCCTTCAAAAATTTCCAGGTTTATTATTTCACAAAAGAGAAAATAAAGTCTGCTCCATCAGTCGGCCGTCCCGCAGCTGTGGGAATCCTGCGGAAAAGTTGGAGCAGCTTCCATCTGGTTTATTCATCTCCATCGCGCCATCACCTTATACTCCAGTCACCTCCAGAGCTGCATTCCGAAGGCTGCCGCTTGTCCTTATCTGCACTCAGACATGTGATCGCGAACAGCTCAGCGCTGTCCCTGTCATATCTGCCTTCTGGTAACAGGAAACTAGCAGAATTGTTACTGCAGCTTTGGTTGTAACTAGAGTATAAGGCAGGACATGGCTCAGGAGCTGTGCAGAGTATGTGCTGCTCAGATTTGGAGTCTTCCTGCCCGTGAGGGGTTAATCCCGACTCTCCGTCCTCGACCACCCACAGATTTACTGGAAGAGAATAAACAAGATTTTCTTCCGCCAACTTCTCTGTTACCAGAGCAAGAACGAGGCCCGGACACGTAGAGATAAACGCAGACCCTCCAGCGACTCTCCTCTGTTCACACCCACAGTCATTCTCATATTCCTGGCTGTGTGCACCCCGTATGGGGCTCCACGTTTCTCCCCTAGAAGTAAGACCCCCCATAATCCGCCATCCACAAACGCTCGACCCATGTGGAATGTGTGAGGGTGGCGCCTCATGGTCTTTCCGTCTATAGACGGTATGGCTGCCGTGTAACGGATCCTCGAGGCTACTGAGCTGATGCTCTAAATCAGCCGAGGGTAAACCTGGTGGTTGTGACACGGAGCTGTAAGACCATGAGTGAGGCAGGCCTGGCAGGTGAGGGGTTAAGCGGACTCTGCCATGCTGACTTTTGTTGTGTTAGGGGCCCCTCCTATAGGCGAGGCTGCAGATGTGAGTCCCACTGACATCACCCTGGAGTGGGAAGAGCGCAGTGAGTCACTGGAGCCGCATCCAGCATCTGTGCACACAGCTCGCACACTCACTGCTCACTCTCATCACACCTCTCGTAGCACACTCACAGTTACACTACAGCTGCACACAGTGTTCACAGTCATTACACCCTGATCTTCACACACTCATTACTGTTCTCACAGAGCGCTCTGCTCACCCTCTGCAACCCTGAGGACTATCACAGAGCACTCTAAGTCACAATCTACACCCCGAGGACTATGACAGAGCACTCTTATCACCATCTGCACCCTGAGGACTATCACAGAGCACTCTGCTCACCATCTGCACCACACACTCTGCACCCCTGAGGACTATGACAGAGACTCTTCTCACATCATGAGGACTATGACACTTCTCATCATCTGCACCCCTGAGGACTATCACAGAGCATCTCTCACATCTGCACCCCTGAGGACTATCAAAGAGCACTCTGCTCACCATGAGGACTGGGCACACCATCTGCAACCCTGAGGACTATCACAGAGCACTCTAGTCACAATCTACACCCCTAGGACTATGAAGAGCACTCTGCTCACCCCTGAACCCTGAGACTATCACTACTCCTTCTGCAGGGACTATCAAAAAGCACTGGCTCTCACCTCTAGAACCCCTGAGGACTATAAAAGAAGACTCTGCTCCATCTGCCCCTGAGGACTATCAAAAGCACTCTAGTCACAATCTTACGAGGACATGACAGAGCACTTCCTCACCATCTACACCCCTGAGAACTATGACAGAGCAAGCTCACCATCTACACTCCTGAGGACTATCATCTAGTCAACCATCTACACCCCGAGGACTATCAAGAACACTCTAGTCACCATCTACACCCTGAGGGACTATGAAAAAGCACTCTTCTCACCATCTGCAACCCTGAGGACTATCAAAGAGGACACTGCTCACCGTCTACACCCCTGAGGACTATCACAGAGCACACTGCTCGCCATCTGCACCCCTGAGGACTATCAAAGAACACTCTGCTCATCATATGCACCCCTGAGGACTATCACAGAGCACTTAGTTGCCTTGTACACCCTTGAGGGCTATCAAAGAGCACTCTACTCACCAAATGAACCTCTGAGGACTATCACAGAGCACTCTAGTCACTATCTAAAACCCTGAGGACTATCACAGAGCACTTTAGTCACCATCTATACCCTTGAGGACTATCAAAGAGCACTCTGCTCTCCATCTAAACATCTGAGGACTATAACTGTGCACTCATTTCACCTTTTACATCCCTGATGACTATTACTGGGCGCTCTTTTCACCTTCTACACACCTAATAGCTATAACAGTGCACTCTGTTCACCATCTGCACCCCTGAGGACTATCACAGTGTGTCTGTTTATCATCTACTCTGCAGAGGACTATCAAAGAGCACTCTTCTCACCAGCTACACCCCTGAGGACTATTACAGTACATTCTGTTCATCATTTACACCCCTGAGGACTATTGGAACGTGCTCTTTTCACTGTCTACACCTATGAGGATTATCACAGTGTTCTCTGTTTACCTTGTATGCCGATGAGGACTAACACAGTGGACTGTGTTCATTGTCTACACCTCTGAGGACTATCACATCACACTCTGTTCATTGTCTACACCTTTGAGGACTGTCACAGCGCACTCTATCCACCAGAGGACTATTACAGTGCACTCTGTTCACCTTCTATACCACTGAGGACAAAGTGTACTCTGTTCCTCTTCTTCATCACTGAGGACAGTCATTGTGCACTTTGTTCATTGTCTACACCCCTGTTCACCATCTATATGTCTGAGGACTGTCACAGTGCACTCTGTTCATTGCCTACACCTCTGAGGATTGTTACGGTGCACTCTATTCATTGTCTACACCTCTGAGGACTGTTACGGTGCACTCTATTCATTGTCTACACCTCTGAGGACTGTTACAGTGCACTATATTCATTGTCTACACCTCTGAGGACTATCACAGTGCACTCTATTCATTGCCAACACCACTGAGGACTATCACAGTGCACTCTATTCATTGTCTGTACCTCTGAGGACTATCACAGTGCACTCTATTCATTGCCAACACCTCTGAGGACTGTCACATTGCACTCTATTCATTGCCAACACCTCTGAGGACTGTCACGGTGCACTCTATTCATTGCCAACACCTCTGAGGACTGTTACGGTGCACTCTATTCATTGTCTACACCTCTGAGGACTGTCACAGTGCTCTTCCTTGCCTACACCACTGAGGACTATCACAGTGCACTCTATTCATTGTCTACACCTCTGAGGACTGTTACGGTGCACTATATTCATTGTCTAAACCTCTGAGGACTGTCACAGTGCTCTTCCTTGCCTACACCACTGAGGACTGTCCGGTGCACTTTCCACTTTCTACACCCCTGAGGACTATCACAGTGCACTCTCTTCATCTTCTACACCCCTGAGGACTGTCACAGTGCACTCTCTTCATCTTCTACACCTCTGAGGACTGTTACGGTGTGCTCTCTTCATCTTCTACACCTCTGAGGACTATCAACAGTGCACTCTCTTCATCTTCTACACCCCTGAGGACTATCACAGTGCACTCTGTTCATCTTCTACACCCCTGAGGACTATCACAGTGCACTCTCTTCATCTTCTACACCTCTGAGGACTATCACAGTGCACTCTCTTCATCTTCTACCACCCCTGAGGACTATCACTGCACTCTCTTCATCTTTCTACACCCCTGAGGACTATCACAGTGCACTCTCTTCATCTTCTACACCCTGAGGACTATCACGGTGCACTCTCTTCATCTTCTACAACCCCTGAGGACTGTCACGTGCAACTCTCTTCATCTTCTAACCCCGCTGAGGGATGTCACAGTGCACTCTCTTCATCTTCTACACCCCTGAGGTCTATCACAGTGCACTCTCTTCATCTTCTACACCCCTGAGGACTATCACGGTGCACCCTCTTCATCTTCTACGCCCCTATTGATTGTCACTTTGCAGTTTGTTCACCATCAGCTCATAGTGCACTCTGTTCACTATCGTAGTGCACTCTGAGTATTCTGTCCTCTCTTATTACACCCTTACTCACCAGCTCAGCCGCTCCATCACATTAGTCATTATTGCGCAAACGCTCACTTCTTGGGGAACGAATTTGCAGCTGCCTTGACATGGAGGACCCCGGTTTACTGAGAGGTAAAAATGTTGACCCCCTTCCTTGTGCATCTATCTATAGTGTACTTCCTGTACTGTGCGGCTTTCTTTAGTGCACCCATGATTTTCTCTACAACTACAACTCTCAGCATCACATATTGGCCAGCAGCTGCTAGTTGTACTGAGGCCATGAAGCTGCTCTTTGTCTGATTTCTCTGCCTATGTGTGGGTGAGATACTCTGCAGTACTATTTGGAGCACCTCATCCGCCTGCAGCATGTTGGCACCTGTCTAGGGCACACTGCCGGTTACCGGCGCAGACACGTTTCTCAGGTGGAATGTATTTGTTGACTGATCTGTATCACAAGAGCTTACACTTCACAGTCTGCTGTGATACATTTCATGCTATTTGCTTCATTGTATCTGTATCCAGTATATTGGTGGTGTCCGTACGAACGTGGACAGTCACGTATCAGAATTTCCATCATGTGAGGAACTAGATCATCATTAACAGTATTAACTATTTGCGCTGACCTCCAGCTACTCTGCCGCGTCCAGGAGCAATTAACGGCCAAGTCTAGTCTTGTCAAATATATAACATGAAATTATTTTATCATGACGCTTGATCTTAAAGATATAGAACATACAAAAATTATCCTTGCTGTCAGTGAATGGAAACAGGAGAGAGTTTTTTTTCCCCTTATGTTGATGAGTGAAGTTTACAGATCACTGTCGAGATTGGAAACAACTGTAACAGACCCTCAGCTGTGAGATGTTTAAGGTCTGTGCAGGTTTTCAGCCTCTGTTGTGAACGTTACTATTTAAATTCACCGAGAGCAAGCAGAGATCTTGCAAAAATGGAAAAGTTTTAGCAGAAAGTTTTAGAACTTATTAGACAATGATTACGCTTCCTTCATATAGGACTGGCCGAGCTGTGACGTAGCGGACAGGGATATTGTACTGAAACCAGAATGCAGAAGGGCAAGGGTTCATGCAAATTTGCATTCATAGGGGTTTTCAGAAGCGGTTGCAGTACCATTTTCCACCACTGATCAGCTGATACACTTTATATAGACCAGTATGCAATAGCGCCCCCCTGCCTCATTACAGTCCACACATCTTAAACAGGACCTCTCCCCGATCCTGACATGCTTGTTTTAATATCTTCATGCTTTCCCCATGTAATAACAATTCTGGAGCATCTATTCTTATGTCTCTATGTTGCGCCATTCCTTTATTATTCCTACTAGAATTTATGAAGGAATTGCTAGCAGTCTGCAGTAAGGGAACAAAGGGGAGGTAACCAGTTGGAGGTGTGTACCTGCACAGACTGAACATGGCAGCACTGATTGGCTAGAGTGAGTTAGTGCAGGTACACACCCCCAACTGGTCACCTCCCCTCTGTACCCTTACTGCAGACTGCTAGCAATTCATTCATAACTTCTAGCAGGAATAATAAAGGAATGGCACAACATAGAGCCATAAGAATAGATGCTCCAGAATTGTTATTACATGGAGAATGCATGAAGTTATTAAAACAGGCATGTCAGGAGGGAGGAGCGGTCCTGTTTAAAGGAGGTCACAGACTAAACATCTGTCCTGCAGGGTTTTCCTCCCCGTCTTAGCCTCCAAATTAAGGATGTGTTATTGTACAAACTGATTGAAAAGACTGTTGTTGTAACAGTGTATCCCTAGTAAAAGACGAAACATAAGAGCGTCCCTTTATAGATCAATAGGGAAAGCTAAAAAACGTATTGCCGCACGTTTATTAAACTCCCTGTGCTAATTTTCTGGAATTAAAAAGTCACAAATTTAGGCACATGTGCAGAAATGTTCTACTTTTTGGAGGTTTTTAATCCGAATTACCACCAAGAAGTGGGTGCTGTGGGTGCAGGTCATATGAATCATATTCAGTGTGACACATCTGACTTCAGCAGACACATAAAAGGATAAATGTCCCCCGAGCTGCAACCCTATGTAGTGCACGAAGATGAGCCGTTCATGCTGGGACTTGTAGTTCTGTATGATAAAAATTTGCCCTGGTCACTGTGTTACATCATAATAAGCAGTCGTTATTCTAATAAGTGATATATAAAGAAGTACAAGATTAAAGGAGTGAAGTGCACTAAATGCAAAAAGTGAATTAAAAAAAACAACAGCAGTCACTGCTGACATTAATGTCCTCAGAGCCGGAATCATACAGCAGTCACAACATAAACACATTCTGTAATATAGGCTATAAAGATAAGTCTTTATAACTATTTTATTCGGAATACCTCAAACCATGCATCAGGCTATGTACAAGAATAAATACTATAATACTGCTCCTATGTACAAGAATATACTACTATACTCCTATGTATACTACTATAATACTCCTACTGTACAAGAATATAACTACTATAATACTGCTCTATGTACAAATAAATACTACTATAATATGCTCCTATGTACAGAATATAACTACTATAATACTGCTATGTACAAGAATATAACTACTATAACTGCCTCTATGTACAAGAAAATACTACTATAATACTGCTCTATGTAAAGAATATGTCCTATGTACAAGAATATAACTATATAATACTGCTCCTATGTACAAGAATATAAATACTATATACCTCCTATGTACAAGAATATAACTACTGCTCCTTGTACAAGAAGTATAACTATAATATCCTATGTACAAGAATCATATAATACTGCTCTATGTACAAGAAATAACTACTATATACTGTCTATGTACAAGAAAATATAATCTATATAACTACTGCTCCGTCCTATGTACAAGAATATACTACTATAATATGCTCTATGTACAAGAATATACTACTATAATACTGCCTCCTATGTACAGGAATATAACTACTATATACTGCTCTATGTACAAGAATATAACTACTATAATACTGCTCCTATACAAGAATATAGATACTATATACCCTATGTACAAGAATAAATACTATAATACTGCTCTATGTACAAGAATATAACTACTAATAATACTGCTCTATAAACTGCTATAATACTGCGCCTATGTACAATATAACCTACTACTAATACTCTAATGTATAAGAATATAACTACTATAATACTGACAAGAATATAACTACTATAATACTGCTCCTATGTACTATAACTACTATAAATATGCTATTACAAGAATATAACTACTATAATACTGCTCCTATGTACAAGAATATAACTACTTAAATACTGATAAGAATATAACTACTATAATACTCTCCTATGTACAAGAATATAACTACTATAATACTGCTCCTATGTACAGAATATAACTATATAATACTGCTCCTATGTACAAGAATATAATACTATATACTGCTATGTACAAGAATATAACTACTATAATCTGCCTCCTATGTACAAGAAATATAACTACTATAATACTGCTCTATGTACAAGAATATAACTACATATAATACTGCCTCCTATGTACAAGAATATAACTACTATAAATGCTACTGCATCTCAAGAATATAACTACTATAATACTGCTCCTATGTACAAGATATAACTACTATAATACTGCTCCTATGTACAAGAATATAACTATATAATACTGCTCCTATGTAAGAATATAACTGCTATATACTGCTCCTATATCAAGAATATAACTACTATATACGCTCTTGTCTTTCTGACCGCAGGCTCTGTATGTACGTGGCCAACCAACTAACTCTCCTGACGAATATCGGTGACCTTGCTGACATTATTAACCTGGTGAATTATTCTAGCCTCTGGAGTTTCTTTTCTGAACAAAACAGAACTTTCAGGTAAATTTGATGGGGTCCACTGCTCTGTGTATACTGGATGTGATGGGTCCTCTGCTCTGTGTGTATACTGGATGTGATGGGTCCACTGCTTGTGTATACTGGATGTGTGGGTCCACTGCTCTGTGTATACTGGTGTGATGGGTCCACTGCTCTGTGTATACTGGATGTGATGGGTCCACTGCTCTGTGTATACTGGATGTGATGGGTCCACTGCTCTGTGCATACTGGATGTGATGGGTGTGATGGGTCCTGATACTGGATGTGTGATGGGTCCACTGCTCTGTGTATACTGGATGTGATGTGTATACTGATGTGATGGGACCACTGCTCTGTGTATACTGGATGTGAATGGGTCCACTGCTCTGTGTATACTGGATGGATGGGTCCTCTGCTCTGTGTATACTGGATGTGATGGGTCCACTGCTCTGTGTATACTGGATGTGATGGGTCCACTGCTCTGTGTGGATATACTGGATGTGATGCTCTGTGTATACTGCTCTGCTGGATGTGATGGGTCCTCTGCTCTGTGTACTGGATGTGATGGGTCCACTGCTCTGTGTATACTGGATGTGATGGGGTCGCACTGCTCTGTGTAATACTGGATGTGATGGGGTCCACTGCTCTGTGTATACTGGATGTGATGGGTCCACTGCTGCTGTGTATACTGGAGTGATTGATGGGTCCACTGCTGTGTAGGGTGGTCCACTGCTCTGTGTATACTGGATGTGATGGTCACTGCTCTGTGTATACTGGATGTGATGGGTCCACTGCTGTGTATACTGGATGTGATGGGTCCACTGCTCTGTGTATACTGGATGTGATGGGTCCATACCTGATGTGCTCTGTGTATACTGGATGTGATGGGTCCTCTGCTCTGTGTATACTGGATGTGAATGGGTCCACTGCTCTGTGTATACTGGATGTGATGGGTCCTCTGCTCTGTGTATACTGGATGTGATGGGTCGCTCTGTGTATACTGGATGTGATGGGTCCACTGCTCTGTGTATACTGGATGTGATGGGTCCACTGCTCTGTGTATACTGGATGTGATGGGTCCACTGCTCCACTGCTGTATACTGGATGTGATGGATGTGATGGGTCCTCTGCTCTGTGTATACTGCTGATGTGATGGGTCTGTTGTGATGGGTCTGTGTGGGGTCCACTGCTCTGTGTATACTGGATGTGATGGGTCCATCTGGTGTATATGGATGTGATGGGTCCACTGCTCTGTGTATACTGGATGTGATGGGTCCACTGCTCTGTGTATACTGGATGTGATGGGTCCTCTGCTCTGTGTATACTGGATGTGATGGATGTGATGGGTCCACTGCTTTGTGTATACTGGATGTGTGATGGGTCCACTGCTCTGTGTATACTGGATGTGATGGGTCCACTGCTCTGTGTATACTGGATGTGATGGGTCCACTGCTCTGTGTATACTGGATGTGATGGGTCCTGCTTGTATACTGGATGCTCTGTGTGTATACTGGATGTGATGGGTCCACTGCTCTGTGTATACTGGATGTGATGGGTCCCTGTCTCTGTGTATACTGGATGGGTCCACTGCTCTGTGATACTGGATGTGATGGGTCCACTGCTCTGTGTATACTGGATGTGATGGGTCCACTGCTCTGTGTATATGGATGTGATGGGTCCACTGGATGTGATGGTCTCTGCTCTGTGTTACTGGATGTGATGGGGGGGTCCACTGCTGTGTATACTGGATGTGATGGGTATACTGGATGTGATGGGTCCACTGCTCTGTGTATACTGGATGTGATGGGTCCTCTGCTCTGTGTATACTGGATGTGATGGGTCCACTGCTCTGTGTCCCTGCTCTGTGTATACTGGATGTGATGGGTCCACTGCTCTGTGTATACTGGATTGATGGGTCCACTGCTCTGTGTATACTGGATGTGATGTGATGTGATGGGTCCACTGCTCTTGTGTATACTGGATGTGATGGTCCTCTGCTCTGTGTATACTGGATGTGATGGGTCCTGCTCTGTGTATACTGATGTGATGGGTCCTGCTCTGTGTATACTGGATTGTGATGGGTCCATCTGCTCTGTGTATACTGGATGTGATGGGTCCCTCTGCTCTGTGTATGTATACTGGATGGATGTGATGGGTCCACTGCTCTGTGTATACTGGATGTGATGGGTCCACTGCTCTGTGTATACTGGATGTGATGGGTCCACTGCTCTGTGTATACTGGATGTGATGGGTCCTCTGCTCTGTGTATACTGGATGTGATGGGTCCACTGCTCTGTGTATACTGGATGTGATGGGTCCACTGCTCTGTGTATACTGGTGTATACTGATGTGATGTCACTGCTCTGTGTATACTGGATGTGATGGGTCCACTGCTTTGTGTATACTGGATGTGATGGGTCCTCTGCTCTGTGTATATCTGGATGTGATGGTCCACTGCTCTGTGTATACTGGATGTGTGATGGGTCCACTGCTCTGTGTATACTGGATGTGATGGGTCCACTGCTCTGTGTATACTGGATGTGATGGGTCTGCTCTGTGTATACTGGATGTGATGGGTCCTCTGCTCTGTGTATACTGGATGTGATGGGTCTCTGCTTGTGTATACTGGATGTGATGGGTCCACTGCTCTGTGTATACTGGATGTGATGGTCCTGCTGTGTATACTGGATACTGATGTGATGGGTCCACTGCTCTGTGTATACTGGATGTGATGGGTCCTCTGCTCTGTGTATACTGGATGTGATGATGGGTCCACTCTGCTCTGTGTATACTGGATGTGATGGGTCCACTGCTCTGTGTATACTGGATGTGATGGTCCACTGCTCTGTGGATATACTGGATGGATGATGGATGGGTCCTCTGCTCTGTGTATACTGGATGTGATGGGTCCTCTGCTCTGTGTATACTGGATGTGATGGGTCCACTGCTCTGTGTATACTGGACTGCTGTATGGATGATGGGTCCACTGCTCTGTGTATACTGGATGTGATGGGGTGTCTGGATGTGATGGGTCCACTGCTCTGTGTATACTGGATGTGATGGGTCCACTGCTCTGTGTATACTGGATGTGATGGGTCCTCTGCTCTGTGTATACTGGATGTGATGGGTCCACTGCTCTGTGTATACTGGATGTGATGGGTCCACTGCTCTGTGTACTGGATGTGATGGGTCTCTGCTCTGTGTATACTGGATGTGATGGGACTCCATGGTCCACTGCTCTGTGTATACTGGATGTGATGGGTCCTCTGCTCTGTGTATACTGGATGTGATGGGTCCTGCTCTGTGGTATACTGCCTGCTGTGTATACTGGATGTGATGGGTCCACTGGACCTCTGCTGTGTATACTGGATGTGATGGGTCCTCTGCTCTGTGTATACTGCTGATGATGTGATGGGTCCACTGCTCTGTGTATACTGGATGTGATGGGTCCAACTGCTTCTGTGTATACTGGATGTGATGGGTCCACTGCTGTCTGGATTGTCTCTGCTCTGTGTATAACTGATATGTCCACTGCTCTGTGTATACTGGATGTGATGGGTCCACTGCTCTTGTATACTGGATGTGATGGGTCCACTGCTCTGTGTATACTGGATGTGATGGTCCACTGCTCTGTGTATACTGATGATGTCCACTGCTCTGTGTATACTGGATGTGATGGTCCACTGCTCTGTGATACTGGATGTGATGGGTCCACTGCTCTGTGTATACTGGATACTGTGATGGGTCCTCTCTCTGTGTATACTGGATGTGATGGGTCCACTGCTCTGTGTATACTGGATGTGATGGGTCCACTGCTGGTATACTGGATGTGATCTCTGCTCTGTGTATACTGGAATGTGATGGGTCCTGCTGCTCCTGTGTATACTGGATGTGATGGGTCCACTGCTCTGTGTATACTGGATGTGATGGGTTCCTCTGCTCTGTGTATACTGGATGTGATGGGTCCTCTGCTCTGTGTATCTGGATGTGATGGGTCCACTGCTCTGTGTATAACTGGATGTGATGGTCCTCTGCTCTGTGTATACTGGATGTGATGGGTCCACTGCTCTGTGTTATACTGGATGTGATGGGTCCACTGCTCTGTGTATACTGGATGTGATGGGTCCTCTGCTCTGTGTATACTGATGGATATACTTGCTCTGTGTATACTGGATGTGATGGGTCCTCTGCTCTGTGTATACTGGATGTGATGGTCCACTGCTCTGTGTATACTGGATGTGATGGTCCACTGCTGCTCTGTGTATACTGCTTGCTGGATACTGGATTGATGGTCCACTGCTCTGTGTATACTGGATGTGATGGTCCTCTGTCTTGTGGATGTGATAGTGCACTGCATTTTCGGCAGATCCTGAATTGGGAGCTGCTGGGATATGTTCGACCATTCAATTTGGGCCCCAGTGGGGTTCGGGACCCCTGTTCTCATGATCAGTGGGGGTCATAGCAGCAGGATCCCCAGGTCCCCCTGATCTGATGTTGACCCCTATCATGTAGATGGGGGATGGCTTGAAATATCTTGTAATACCCCTTTAATCTTGAGAAAGTAAAACCCAGCGCTACATGGTGACCGCTCCGTGATCCGTCATGTCTGTGTGTACCTTGGCTGTAGGAGACCCCACATTCCAAGTATGTCTGGAAATAATTGGAGGAGGGGTCAGCAGCAGATTATATCCCACCTAATGGAGTGTGATACAGCAGACAGTATCACACAGGATAGGATTAGATACAGCAGCAGACAGTATCACACAGGATAGGATTAGATACAGCTCAGCAGACAGACAGTCAGCAGACAGTATCACACAGGATAGGATTAGATACACAGCTCAGCAGACAGTATCACACAGGATAGGATTAGATACACAGCCCAGCAGACAGTATCACATAGGATAGGATTAGATACAGCTCAGCAGACAGTATCACACAGGATAGGATTAGATACAAAGCTCAGCAGACAGTATCACACAGGATAGGATTAGATACAAAGCTCAGCAGACAGTATCACACAGGATAGGATTAGATACACAGCCAGCAGACAGTATCACACAGGATAGGATTAGATACAGCTCAGCAGACAGTAATCACATAGGATTGGATTAGATACACAGCCCAGCAGACAGTATCACATAGGATAGGATTAGATACACAGCTCAGCAGACAGTATCACACAGGATAGGATTAGATACACAGCTCAGCAGACAGTATCACGCACAGGATAGGATTAGATACACAGCTCAGAAGACAGTATCACACAGGACAGGATTAGATACACAGCTCAGCAGACAGTATCACACAGGATAGGATTAGATACCCAGCTCAGCAGACAGTATCACACAGGATAGGATTAGATACACAGCTCAGCAGACAGTATCACACATGATAGGATTAGATACACAGCTCAGCAGACAGTATCACACAGGATAGGATTAGATACACATATCCGCAGACTGTATCACACAGGACAGGATTAGATACACAGCTCAGCAGACAGTATCACACAGGATAGGATTAGATACACAGCTCAGCAGACAGTATCACACAGGACAGGATTAGATACACAGCTCAGCAGACTGTATCACACAGGATAGGATTAGATACACAGCTCAGCAAACAGTATCACACAGGATAAGATTAGATACACAACTCAGCAGACAGTATCACACATGATAGGATTAGATACACAGCTCAGCAGACTGTATCACACAGGATAGGATTAGATACACAGCTCAGCAGACAGTATCACACATGATAGGATTAGATACTCAGCTCAGCAGACAGTATCACACAGGATAGGATTAGATACACAGCTCAGCAGACAGTATCACACAGGACAGGATTAGATACACAGCTCAGCAGACTGTATCACACAGGATAGGATTAGAATACACAGCTCAGCAGACAGTATCACACATGATAGGATTAGATACACAGCTCAGCAGACAGTATCACACAGGATAGGATTAGATACACATATCCGCAACACGCAGATAGATACTCAGTCAGCAGACAGTATCACACAGGACACAGCTCAGGGACAGGATTAGATACACAGCTCAGCAGACTGTATCACACAGGATAGGATTAGATACACAGCAGCAGTATCACACAGGATAAGATTAGATACACAACTCAGCAGACAGTATCACACAGGAAGGATTAGATACACAGCTCTAGACAGACACAGGATAGATACACAGCTCAGCAGACAGTATACACACATGATAGGATTAGATACTCAGCTCAGCAGACAGTATCACACAGGATAGGATTAATACACAGCTCAGCGACAGTATCACACATGAGAGGATTAGTACAAGCTAAGCACGCAGTATCACACAGGAGAGGATTAGATACATAGCTCAGCAGCAGTATCACACAGGATAGGATTAGATACACGCTCAGCAGACAGTATCAACAGGATAGGATTAGATACACAGCTCAGCAGACAGTATCACACAGGATAGGATTAGATACACAGCTCAGCAGACAGTATCACACAGGATAGGATTAGATACATAGCTCAGAAGACAGTATCACATAGGATTAGATACACAGCTCAGCAGACAGTATCACACAGAATAGGATTAGATAGCACAGCTCAGCAGACAGTTCAGACACAGAACACAGGATAGGATAGGATAATACACAGCTCAGCAGACAGTATCACACAGGAAGGATTAGATACACAGCTCAGCAGGAACTGTATCACACAGGATAGGATTAGATACACAGCTCAGCAAACAGTATCACACAGGATGATTAGATACACACTCAGCATATCACACATGATAGGATTAGATACTCAGCTCAGCAGACAGTATACACAGGATAGGATTTAGATACACAGCTAGCAGACAGTATCACACAGGAGAGGATTAGGTACATAGCTAAGCACGCAGTATCACACAGGAGAGGATTAGATACATAGCTCAGCAGACAGTATCACACAGGATAGGATTAGATACACAGCTCAGCAGACAGTAATCACACAGGATAGGATTAGATACACAGCTCAGCAGACAGTATCACACAGGGTAGGATTAGATACACAGCTCAGCAGACTGTATCACACAGGTAGGATTAGATACATAGCTCAGAAGACAGTATCACATAGGATCGGATTAGATACACAGCTCAGCAGACAGTATCACCAGGATAGGATTAGATACACAGCTCAGCAGACAGTATCACACAGGATATCACACAGGATTAGATACACAGCTCAGCAGACAGTATCACACAGGATAGGATTAGATACACAGCTCAGCAGACAGGATAGATACACAGCTCAGATAGGATCATAGATTAGATACAGCTCAGCAGACAGTATCACACAGGATAGGATTAGATACACAGCTCAGCAGACAGTATCACACAGGATAGGATTAGATACACAGCACAGCTCAGCAGACAGTATCACACAGGATAGGATTAGATACATAGCTCAGAAGACTGTATCACACAGGATAGGATTAGATACATAGCTCAGAAGACTGTATCACATAGGATTAGCATACACACACAGCTCAGCAGACAGTATCACACAGGATAGGATTAGATACACAGCTCAGCAGACAGTATCACACAGGATAGGATTAGATACACAGCTCAGCAGACAGTATCACACAGGATAGGATTAGATACACAGCTCAGCAGACAGTATCACACAGGATAGGATTAGATACATAGCTCAGAAGACAGTATCACATAGGATTAGATACACAGCTCAGCAGAGAGTATCACACAGAATAGGATTAGATACACAGCTCAGCAGACAGTATCACACAGGATAGGATTAGATTTATATAGTTAAATCGTAATCTCTTCAGAAATTAAAAGTTCTACAATTTTCTGCTTCAATTCTTCAGTTTGCAGGATCTCTGCTGTCAGTGAATGAGAACACTCAGAGGCCGTAAAACTGTACACGTCTAGACCTGCTCTCAGCTGAGGGTTTGTTACACTTGTATCCAGTTTAGACAGCACACAGCAGCAGTGGCTGTACACATCTCTCTGCGTGTTTGTCACAATGTATCAGTCTGGAGTCTCTATGTTTGTATTACAGTCTAGACTAGATACAATTGTATCCACTTCTCACCTGAGAGCAGGCCTGGCTGTCTGCAGGGTTACTGTTCCTATTCTCTGAAAGCAAGCAGAAATCTTCCCGGAAACAGTGAAGAGCAGAGTCTATTGTAAAGTTTTCTACAGGGATTAAGCTTAGTTAACATATAACTGGAGACCCCCTCTGAGTCAGTGACCAGTCATGTGTTCCAGTACTCGCTGGTGTTCGCTGTCGTCACCTGAGGCGACCTGCGCCGGAGCTGCGGGAATCCAGGAAATGAGGAAACTTGTTTTTATTGTAAATCTCTGCAGTAATGAGCTGGGGGCAGTCGGGAGCCGCTGGAGCAGATCTGATGCATTGCATCCTGGGAGATGTAGCTTTATAATGACATGAACACCACATCTCCTAAAGCTTTATTCACTCGTCAGTGTTTGGTCAGCGATTTCCATCAGTGGAAAAGATCTGCACCTGTTCTATGTTTAGAGCCGCACCTGGTTTTGGCTCACAATCACTGATGGAAATCACTGACCGAACTCTGACCAAACGCTGACTGTGTCATAAGACTTTTAACCAATATGGCTTAGGCAGGATTTGTAAGTTCCTACAGCTCTGGATGTGACTGGAGTATAAGACGTAGGATCAGATGAGGTTTAATAAAGTAATTTAAAGAGGCACTCCATCCTTAACTGCATGGTTCACCATGCAGACGCCATCACCGGGGCAGTACGCGGCATGGCTGCCTGTTATCGCCCTGGTCACATGTTCTCTATAATCTTCAGATTTTCTTCAATTTTCTCTGTTGTGAGGGTTTTAGATTGTAAGCCTTCTGGTTTAAGTCAGTAGTGGATTTATGTTGGCACGTTTCCGTTCCTCCACAATCCCTTCTGGCCATCCTGGGCTTCCTGGTTCACGAATACAATGCCAGATCTGTAGTTAACACTGGCGGGGAGGGGGTAACAAACGAATTCCCGAAAGTTTGGCAGCGACCCATGTGGGCCCAGTAATGGCAGACGTTGGTTCACGACCTTCGCTGACCCCTGGATAGCCGGGAGGTGTCTTAAGGAGCGGTGTGACGGCTGCGCAGGTGAAAGCTTCTCCCCAAAGAGAAATAATTAATAGTTACAGCATAGAGCGACTGCGTCACCCGCCAGACCGTGTGACCGCGGTGACAATGTGACCATTGTGCGGCTACAAGAGCTGTGGTCTGGTGCTGACATCTAGTGGCTAGTGGTGATATTGCAGCATCCAGTCTTCTAGAAGTAAATCCTTCTATTAGACTTGTGTTGCATTTATCACCATTTTCAATGTCTCTGCTTGCTGTCAGTGAATGAGATCATTACTGTTTACATCTAGAGGTACTTATCTCTCATGTTTGGCAGAGTTGTCTATGATTTTAATTGGCCTAATCTATACATCTACTGTATACACACAACCCTTTTAATGATGAGAGATGAGTTGATGATGGGAGTGGTAGTTACTGTATCCCTCTCCCACTACATAACTCGGCTGTGGCGCTGCTCCAGTTACACAGACAGAATATTATTGGATCGCTGGGGTTCACAAACAGTATTAGGTTAATGCATTTTCTTCTCCTGTGCGTTTTTCGTGTTGTATCCGCATGTATTACCTTATACTCTGTGCTGTGCTTTTTATATGGCTGACACTTAGTGACATCATGTGGACACTGCTGGTATTGCTGCAATATAAATTATCATCATCCTCATCATTGACCACGTCATGTTCTTCTGTTCTGGTCAGAGATTCCCCGTTTGGACCTGGGGGCTAATCTGGAGAAGCAATACTACGTCATGCATCACTCCATCGCACACAACGGCTACCTCTACAAGACCTCATCTATGACCAGACTGGTCGCGGACAGGAAGGCCAAGGAAGGTGAGTGTCGCTATGTGATGGGATGGTTTGTACACCATTGTATGACACCGTGTCCTATAGGGAAGTCCGTGAGATAGCATCATCTCATTCATCCAATCATCAGGAATATCTGATAATCTGGCACTTGCCACGTCCCATTGATGCCAAATTATTGGACTCTCCTTGTATTAGACTCTACTTTCAGGATCTGCCGATTACATTGTATCTACATCGAGGTTGCTCTGGTTACGTTGTATCTACATTGAGGTTGCTCTGGTTACGTTGTATCTACATTGAGGTTGCTCTGGTTACGTTGTATCTACATTGAGGTTGCTCTGGTTACATTGTATCTACATCGAGGTTGCTCTGGTTACGTTGTATCTACATTGAGGTTGCTCTGGTTACGTTGTATCTACATTGAGGTTGCTCTGGTTACGTTGTATCTACATTGAGGTTGCTCTGGTTACATTGTATCTACATTGAGGTTGCTCTGGTTACGTTGTATCTACATTGAGGTTGCTCTGGTTACGTTGTATCTACATTGAGGTTGCTCTGGTTACGTTGTATCTACATTGAGGTTGCTCTGGTTACGTTGTATCTACATTGAGGTTGCTCTGGTTACATTGTATCTACATTGAGGTTGCTCTGGTTACATTGTATCTACATTGAGGTTGCTCTGGTTACGTTGTATCTACATTGAGGTTGCCTCTGGTTACGTTGTATCTACATTGAGGTTGCTCTGGTTACGTTGTATCTACATTGAGGTTGCTCTGGTTACATTGTATCTACATTGAGGTTGCTCTGGTTACATTGTATCTACATGGAGGTTTCTCTGGTTACGTTGTATCTACATTGAGGTTGCTCTGGTTGCGTTGTATCTACATCGGGGTTGCTCTGGTTACGTTGTATCTACATTGAGGTTGCTCTGGTTTATTACATTGAGGTTTGGTTATTTACATTGAGGTCGCTCTGGTTACATTGTATCTACATTGAGGTTGCTCTGGTTACATTGTATCTACATTGGGGTTGTTCTGGTTACGTTGTATCTACATTGGGTTGCTCAGGTTACGTTGTATCTACATTGAGGTTGCTCTGGTTACATTGTATCTACATTGAGGTCGTTCTGGTTACATTGTATCTACATTGAGGTCGCTCTGGTTACATTGTATCTACATTGGGGTTGTTCTGGTTACGTTGTATCTACATTGGGGTTGTTCTGGTTACGTTGTATCTACATTGAGGTTGCTCTGGTTACATTGTATCTACATTGAGGTTGCTCAGGTTATGTTGTATCTACATTGGGTTTCTCTGGTTACGTTGTATCTACATTGAGATTGCTCAGGTTACGTTGTATCTACACTGGTTACGTTGTATCTACATTGAGGTTGCTCTGGTTATGTTGTATCTACATTGGGATTGCTCTGGTTACGTTGTATCTACACTGGTTACGTTGTATCTACATCGAGGTTGCTCTGGTTACGTTGTATCTACATTGGGGTTGCTCTGGTTACGTTGTATCTACATTGGGTTGCTCTGTTTATGTTGTATGTACATTAGGGTTGCTCAGGTTACGTTGTATCTACATTGGGGTTGCTCTGGTTACATTGTATCTACATTGGGGTTGCTCTGGTTACGTTGTATCTACATTGGTGTTGCTCTGGTTACGTTGTATCTACATTGGGTTGCTCTGGTTACGTTGTATCTACACTGGTTACGTTGTATCTACACTGGTTACGTTGTATCTACACTGGTTACGTTGTATCCTCACTTATTTCTCACTCATCTCGCAGAGTTTAGCCGCCGCTGGTGCGTCCTCAATGACGGGACCCTCAGTTACTATGAGAACAACCACAGCTCCACCCCTAATGGCGAGATCCGCATGGATGAGATTGTATGTGTGGCCGTCATCCCCCCGGACACCCACGGGTGAGAACCTCAGGACTGTCACCGCGCTTGTGATTTGCACACAGGGGATTGTGACCCTCACCCTCTTCTTCCTCCCTCCTCACAGGTACGAGAGCACCTTTGAGATTTACACTAAGTCCGAGAGACTCTACCTGTTTGCGGCAGACACCCCGGAGGAGGCCAGAGAATGGGTTAAATCCATCACTAAGGTAGCACTACATTGCTCGGCATCAGTCCTGGATACGTTTATGGGGAAGCCTCACTTTTTATTAAGTAATCTCAGAAATAGCAGCTGCCACATTCTCACGTGTCTTCTCCTTTAGTGTTTTCTGCCTCTGAAGGCCGAGGAGCTGCTGAGTTATGACTTTGACCGGATCGGGAGGCTGCAGTTTAAAGGAGGCCGGAGCCTGGAGCGGACAAGGGTGGGCTGGTTCTCCCTCTGTAAGACCTACCTGTACACCTACGTGGAAGATAACGAGACGGTGGAGGTCATCAACCTGAGGAAGCTGGTGGAGCTGTGTACGTCCGGGTAACAACTGTCTGTGCTGCGGCCAGACAGGGGGAGGCGCCCGGGGGTAATAAGTAATTAATAATGTCGGGTTCTTGGTCTTTACAGCCACAAAAGATAAAGACATCCTTGTCCTGGTGGAGAAGGGGAGGTAGGTGTCAGCGGTTCACATTGTAGAGCAGGTGCCGCTTATCTCCTGCGATTCTACATTCATTATCTGCACGTTTATTCCCCGCAGAATAACGTACATCTTGGCGGAGAGGAAACTGGACTTCACCGGATGGGCCGCGGCCATTCAGAAGGCGAGCAGCACGTCCGGCGACACTCTGTCCGAGCAGCAGCTGACGGACTCCGACGTCCCCTGCATCGTGGAGAAATGCATCGACCACATCTCAAGTTTCGGTAAATTTTACCTGAGGGGAGGTTTGGGTGGGCCAGGGGGGCTTCAGTAGCCATTAAACCTGGGTGATGTGGTGGTCGGGGCAAAATCAAAACGGATTCGTTTAATTCCGGTATTGAGACCCTCTGCCGGATCTCAAAACCGGAATTAACAATGCAAGTGTGAAACAGGCCTGAGAAGGCCGCACGTGCTCAGTTTTATCCTTCAGCTGCCTCCTGAGCTGTGATAGGGAGAGCTGAGACACGCCTCCTGAGCTGTGATAGGCAGAGCTGAGACACGCCTCCTGAGCTGTGATAGGGAGAGCATGGACACACCTCCTGATCTGTGATAGGCAGAGCTGAGACACGCCTCCTAAGCTGTGATAGGCAGAGCTGAGACACACCTCCTGAGCTGTGATAGGGAGAGCTGAGACACACCTCCTGAGCTGTGATAGGCAGAGCTGAGACACACCTCCTGAGCTGTGATAGGGAGAGCTGAGACACACCTCCTGAGCTGTGATAGGCAGAGCTGAGACACACCTCCTGAGCTGTGATAGGCAGAGCTGAGACACACCTCCTGAGCTGTGATAGGGAGAGCTGAGACACACCTCCTGAGCTGTGATAGGGAGAGCATGGACACACCTCCTGATCTGTGATAGGGAGAGCTGAGACACACCTCCTGAGCTGTGATAGGCAGAGCTGAGACACACCTCCTGAGCTGTGATAGGGAAAGCTGAGACACGCCTCCTGAGCTGTGATAGGGAGAGCTGAGACACGCCTCCTGATCTGTGATAGGGAGAACATGGACACACCTCCTGAGCTGTGATAGGGAGAGATGAGACACGCCTCCTGAGCTGTGATAGGGAGAGCTGAGACACGCCTCCTGAGCTGTGATAGGGAGAGCTGAGACACGCCTCCTGAGCTGTGATAGGGAGAGCTGAGACATGCCTCCTGAGCTGTGATAGGGAGAGCTGAGACATACCTCCTGAGCTGTGATAGGGAGAGCATGGACACACCTCCTGATCTGTGATAGGGAGAGCTGAGACATACCTCCTGATCTGTGATAGGGAGAGCATGGACACGCCCCCTGAGCTGCAGCAGAAAGAACAATCCCCTTGAGCTGCCAGCTTGATATAAATCTAGCAGAGCAATGAATGGGGAGATCTCTAGATCCATGTGAGGTACAGGGCCGGTAGAAAGAGATTGACAGGAGACATATGATGTGTGATTTTCACTTTTTTTAAGGATGATCATGGGATAACCCCTTTTAACTAAGTCTGAAGAGGTGGGCGGGGCTTCAGTGGAGATTTAACCTGGGAGATGGAGTTGATGGGGTATGATCAGTTATTAAACTTGGGAGAGGTGCTGAGCGGGGCTTCATACCTGTGCAAAACGCAGCATATTAGGCCCCCACCCCTTTTCCACTAAGCCCAGCCCTCTTGGCAATCTAGGTGCTGCGTTTTTTTTTTAAAATTAGATCTGCAAAATCATTTGACACAGTTTTGCGGCGAGGTCTAGGCCCAGTCACATTTGTGAATATGGGACATGGTATAATACTGTGATCGATCCTCAGGGGTGGGATCTGAAGGGATCTACAGGAAGAGTGGGCAGAACTCCAAGATCACAAGTCTACTGGAAGCGCTGAAGAAGGACGCACGGAGCGTGGTCCTAACGGAGGAAGAACACGTGGACAATGTATCCGACGCCCTCAAGAGGTTCTTCAGAGGCATCGGGGAGGGAGTGTTCGCAGAGCATTGTATGCAGTGGCTGCAGGTGACAGGTGAGAGCGCCATTATCTCCGGTCACCACTGATCTTACCGCCCGTCCCTTTAATTCATCCTGAATGTCCCTCCTCCTGACCCCCTGCTGTGTAATGTGCTGTCACACCCTATATAGCACCGCCCCCTAGGAGCAGTAATATAGCTATTATCTCTCAATGCCTGGTACCTCATCTTTCCCAGGAATCGAGGATGAGAGCGAGAGGATCCTCAAGTACCAGGAGCTGCTGCAGATTCTGCCCCCGGTCAACAGGGCGACGCTAAAAGCCTTAGTCCGCCACCTGTACTGGTGAGTATGTGAAATGTCCGGTCTCTGCCGCTGTAAACAGTCTCGTACCCAGGCTGTCTCACCGGGATGTCTCTCTATTGCAGTATCAAGCACTTTGCTGACACCAATCAGATGAACATTCACAACTTGGCCATCGTGTTCGGCCCCACGCTCTTCCAGACAGACGGACAGAACTACAAGCCGGGGCGAGTGGTGGAGGACCTCATCTCCCACTACCTGCCCATATTCAGCGTATGTACCGGGGACGAAGGGTTAAAGCTTGTTACAATGTATCTCTCACATTAACGTAGTCACAGATCGGATCAGCAACCTCCGACTGTTCTGAAACTACAACTCCCAGCATGCTCCATTCACTACTTCTATGGGAGATTCAAGAACTGCCAAGAAAATGTGCATGCTGGGAGTTGTAGTTTCACAGCCGCTGCAGTGCCAAAGGTTGCTGATCCCTGCCCTGGAGGGGTTGCAGTGGATTTTATGACGCCGAGCTGCCAAACTTGCGCCATTTCGCTTGACGCCGGCTGCTTCTCCTCATAGGTGGACAGTCAGGAAATCCAGAAACAGCTCGACATCACGTCCACCATCATGAAAGTGCGCAACGAGAACCAAGTCAGACGCAGGGTGAGACAGCGGCAGATCTATCGCCCCCGCGCCAGTCTTATTATAATCGCCATCTCAGTCATCACTTGTTTCCTCTGTGACACAGGGATGTGATTTCATCTGCACCGTCTATCTGATGGAGAAGAAGGCCGAGTGCGAGCAGAGCGTCCATGTGAGTGACCTCCCACCATAGATCCCTCATATTACCGCCTGAAGAGGCTGATAACAGGGAGCAGTAGGTTGTATTAAGCTGCTCGGGAACTGGAGAAAACACTCGCCCTGGGAATAGGGGGCTGACTATTAATGAGCTGGACCGGGCTGACTAATAACGTACAGGACCGGGCTGATTAATAATGTGCTGGACCGGGCTGATTAATAACGTGCTGGACCGGGCTGATTAATAATGTGCTGGACCGGGCTGACTAGTAATGTGCTGGACCGGGCTGATTAATAACGTGCTGGACCGGGCTGATTAATAATGTGCTGGACCGGGCTGACTAGTAATGTGCTGGACCGGGCTGATTAATAACGTGCTGGACCGGGCCGACTAGTAATGTGCTGGACCGGGCCGACTAGTAATGTGCTGGACCGGGCTGACTAGTAACGTGCAGACCGGGCTGACGTAATGTGCAGGACCGGGCTGACTAGTAATGTGCAGGACCGGGCTGATTAATAACGTGCTGGACTGGGCTGACTAATAACGTACAGGACCGGGCTGATTAATAACGTGCTGGACTGGGCTGACTAATAATGCGCTGGACCGGGCTGACTAGTAATGCGCTGGACCGGGCCGACTAGTAATGTGCTGGACCGGGCCGACTAATAATGTGCTGGACCGGGCCGACTAGTAATGTGCTGGACCGGGCTGACTAGTAATGTGCTGGACCAGGCCGAACTAATAATGTGCTGGACCAGGCCGACTAGTAATTTGCTGGACCAGGCCGACTAGTAATGTGCAGGACCGGGCTGACTAATAACGTGCTGGACCGGGCTGACTAATAACGTGCTGGACCGAGCTGACTAGTAATGTGCTGGACCGGGCTGACTAGTAATGTGCTGGACCGGGCTGACTAGTAATGTGCTGGACCGGGCTGACTAGTAATGCGCTGGACCGGGCTGACTAGTAATGCGCTGGACCGGGCTGACTAGTAATGCGCTGGACCGGGCTGACTAGTAATGCGCTGGACGGGGCTGACTAGTAATGTGCTGGACGGGGCTGACGAGTAATGCGCTGGACCGGGCTGACTAGTAATGTGCTGGACCGGGCTGACTAGTAATGTGCTGGACCGGGCCGACTAGTAATGTGCTGGACCGGGCTGACTAGTAATACGCCGGACCGGGCTGACTAGTAATGCGCTGGACCGGGCTGACTAGTAATGCGCTGGACCGGGCTGACTAGTAATGCGCTGGACCGGGCTGACTAGTAATGCGCTGGACCGGGCTGACTAGTAATGCGCTGGACCGGGCTGACTAGTAATGCGCTGGACGGGGCTGACTAGTAATGTGCTGGACGGGGCTGACGAGTAATGCGCTGGACCGGGCTGACTAGTAATGTGCTGGACCGGGCTGACTAGTAATGTGCTGGACCGGGCTGACTAGTAATGTGCTGGACCGGGCCGACTAGTAATGCGCTGGAACCGGGCCGACTAGTATCGTGCTGGACCAGGCTGACTAGTAATGTGCTGGACCGGGCTGACTAGTAATGTGCTGGACCGGGCTGACTAGTAATGAGCTGGACCGGGCTGACTAGTAATGTGCTGGACCAGGCTGACTAGTAATGTGCTGGACCGGGCTGACTAGTAATGTGCTGGACCGGGCTGACTAGTAATGTGCTGGACATAGGTGGTTGTCATTCAGTGTAACAGCCCTGACCCTGTTTTTCCAGATCGCAGTCACGATGACGGCGCAGGAGCTGACAGAAACGCTGCTGGAGAGGAGGAACATCCGTGTAAAGGAGGGGGATTATTGGAGATGCTCGGAGGTGGACGACTCTGGAGAAATAGGTGCGTTCCACAGGGTCAGCCTGAGCTCTGCCTGTTCCAGGCCTGAGTCTTATGAGGCGCTGCAGTGGACAGATTGGCCACTAGATGTCAGCATAATAGCCTGCAGCAGCTCTTCTTATCTCCTGCTGTAAAGTTGTGACTTCTGTCTGTGATGTTTCTATTGATAGAGCGCCCCCTGCATTACTCGGAGAAAGTGCTGCCCATCTTCCACTCTCAGGTCAACAGCAGCAGCCACCTGATTGTGAAGAAAGACCTGCACATGGATGCCATGCTGTATTATATCAGTGAGTAGTCGCCGACCACAACCTGCTCGTGTGTCACTGTCAGGCGTCAAGACACTGAAGCCTCTGCCTTTCTCCAGAAAACAGAGTGGGGGACTCCAAGAACGGGATGATGAAGTTTCGTGAAGAGAAGAGTTTACTGGGCTTTGGTGCCAGTTTTCATGATCGTTACTTCATGTTGAACAGCACCATGCTGCGCATGTACAGAGAAGTGAGGGTAAGTGCACCCACAATCCTCCAGGTGCCATCATTAGGAAAACATATTAATTATAATCAAATAACCTTTATTTACAGAATATAACTACTATAATACTGTCCCTCCTTTGTAAAAGAATATAACTACTATAATACTGCTCCTGTGTACAAGAATATAACTACTATAATACTGCTCCTATGTACAAGAATATAACTACTATAATACTGCTGCTATGTACAAGAATATAACTACTATAATACTGCTCCTATGTACTAGAATATAACTACTATAATACTGCCTCCTATGTACAAGAATATAACTACTATAATACTGCTCCTATGTACAAGAATATAACTTCTATAATACTGCCTCCTATGTACAAGAATATAACTACTATAATACTGCTCCTATGTACAAGAATAAAACTACTATAATACTGCTCCTATGTACAAGAATATAACTACTATAATACTGCCCCTATGTACAAGAATATAACTACTATATACTGCTTCTAGATAGGAATATACTAGCTATAATACTGCTCTATGTACAGGAATATAACTACTATAATACTGCTCCTATGTACAAGAATATAACTTACTATAATACTGCCTCCTATGTACAAGAATAATAAACTAATCTATAATACTTGCCTCCTATGTCAAGAATATAACTACTATAATACTGCCTCCTATGTACAAGAATATAACTACTATAATACTGCCTCCTATGTACAAGAATATAACTACTATAATACTGCTCCTATGTACAAGAATATAACTACTATAATACTGCCCCTATTACAAGAATATAACTACTATAATACTGCCTCCTATGTACAAGAAATAATTACTATATACTGCCCCCTATGTACAAGAATATAACTACTATAATATACTGCACCTATGTAACAAGAATATAACTACTATAATACTGCTCCTATGTACAAGAATATAACTACTATAATACTGCTCCTATGTATAAGAATATAACTACTATAATACTGCCTCCTATGTACAAGAATATAACTACTATAATACTGCTCCTATGTACAAGAATATATACTACTATAATACTACTGCCTCCTATGTACAAGAATATAACTACTATATTACTGCTCCTATGTACAAGAATATAACTACTATAATACTGCTCCCTATGTACAAGAATATAATTACTATAATACTGCTCTATGTACAAGAATATAACTACTATAATACTGCCCTATGTACAAGATATAACTACTATAATACTGCTCCTATGTACAAGAAATATAACTACTATAATACTGCTCCTATGTACAAGAATATAACTACTATAATACTGCTCCTATGTACAAGAATATAAACTACTATAATACTGCTCCTATGTACAAAATATAACTACTATATACTGCCTCCTATGTACAAGAATATAACTACTATAATACTGCTCCTATGTACAAGAATATATACTACTATAATACTGCTCCTATGTACAAGAATATAACTACTATAATACTGCTCCTATGTATACAAGAATATAACTACTATATATAATAATACTGCTCCTATGTACAAGAATATAACTACTATAATACTGCTCCTATGTACAAGAATATACTATAACTACTATAATACTGCTCCTATGTACAAGAATATAACTACTATAAATACTGCTCCTATGTACAAGAATATACTACTATAATACTGCTCCTATGTACAAATATAACTACTAATACTGCTCCTATGTACAAGAATATAACTTACTATATAATACTGCTCCTATGTACAGAATATAACTACTATAATACTGCACCTATGTACAAGAATATAACTACTATAATACTGCTCCTATGTACAAGAATATAACTACTATAATACTGCTCCTATGTATAAAGAATATAACTACTATAATACTGCCTCCTATGTACAAGAATATAACTACTATAATACTGCTCCTATGTACAAGAATATAACTACTATAAACTACTGCTCCTATGTACAAGAATATAACTACTATAAATACTGCTCCTATGTACAAGAATATAACTACTATAATACTGCCTCCTATGTACAAGAATATAACTACTATAATACTGCTCCTATGTACAAGAATATAACTATATAATACTGCTCCTATGTACAAGAAATATAACTACTATAATACTGCTCCTATGTACAAGAATATAACTACTATAATACTGCCTCCTATGTACAAGAATATAACTACTATAATACTGCCTATGACAGACTATACTACTATGTACATGTAACAAGAATATAACTACTATAATACTGCCCCTATGTACAAGAATATAACTACTATAATACTGCTCCTATGTACAAGAATATAACTACTATAATACTGCTCCTATGTACAGAAATATAACTACTATAATACTGCTCCTATGTACAAGAATATAACTAATATAATACTGCCTCCTATGTACAAGAATATAACTATACTGCTCCTATGTATATAACTACTATAATACTGCTCCTATATACAAGAATATAACTACTATAATACTGCTCCTATGTAAAGAATATAACTACTATAATACTGCTCCTATGTACAAGAATATAACTACTATAATACTGCTCCTATGTACAAGAATATATACTATATACTATAATACTGCTCCTATGTACAAGAATATAACTACTATATATACTGCTCCTATGTACAAGATATAACTACTATAATACTGCTCCTATGTACAGAATATATACTGATGTACTATAATACTGCTCCTATGTACAAGACTATAACTACTATAATACTGCTCCTATGTACAAGAATATAACTGCTATAATACTGCTCCTATGCTCCTAGAATAATAAACTACTATAATACTGCT
>ONZH01004159.1:0-120973 GCA_900303285.1 Rhinella marina
GCTTGGATGGCAGCCGATGCCTTTTAGGCATCGTGGCTGCCATCCCTGCGAGCCTGTGCGATCCAGCCCCCTGGATCGCACAGGAAGCCAGGCTGTAAGTGTATTACTGTGAGTAACACACTTACAGCCAAGCATTACAATACAACAGTATTGTAATGCATTGTAAAGGGGATCAGACCCCCAAAAAGTTGAAAAAAAAGGTGAAAAAAAAGTTAAAAAATAAAGTTAAAAAAATAATAATAATAAAAGTTTCAAGTAAAACAAAGAAAAACGCCATTTCCCCCCAATAAAGTAAAAAAAAAAAATGTTAAAAAAAGAAAAAAAAAAGAAAAAGTAGGCATATTAGGTATCGCCGCGTCTGTATCGACCGGCTCTATAAAAATATCACATAATCCATCCCGCCAGGTGAACACAGTAAAAAATAAAAAATAAAAACAGTGCCAAAACAGCCATTTTTTGGTCACCTTCCCCCACAAAAAGTGTAATACTACGCGATCAAAAAGGCGTATTTATCCCAAAATGGTACTAATAAAATCGTCATCTCGTCCCGCAAAAAATGATACCCTATCTAAGACAATCGCCAAAAAAATAAAAAAATATGGCTCTCTGAAAATGGCAACACAAAAAAAAAGATTTTATTCTGTTCAAAAATAAATCTAATGTGTAAAACTTTCCAAAAATAAAAAAGTTAGACATATTGGGTATCGCCGCGCCGTAACAACCTGCTCTATAAAAATATTACATGAGATGGCCCCCCAGACGAATGCTGTAAAAAAATTGTTAAAAAAACTATGCCAAATAGCCATTTTTTCCCCTCGTGCCTCACAAAAAGTGTAATAGCAGGCGATCAAAAAAGGCGTATTTGACCCAAATGGTACCAATCAAACCGTCATCTTGTCCTGCAAAATGATACCATACCTGAGACAATCGCCTGAAAACTGAAAAAAATATGGCTCTCTGAAAATGGCAACACAAAATAAAGATTTTATTCTGTTCAAAAATGCATCTAATTTGTAAAGCTTTCTAAAAATAAAAATGTTAGACATATTGGGTACCACCGCATCCGTAACAACCTGCTCTATAAAAATATCACATGATTTGCCCTCTCTGGTGAATGCTGTAAAAAAAATTTTTTTAAAAACTATGCCAAAACAGCTATTTTTTTCACCTTGACTCACAAAAAGTGTAATACCAAGCGATCAAAAAGTCTTATGTACCCCAAAATGGTACCAATGAAAACATCAGCTCATCCCTCAAAAAACGAGCCCCCACATAAGACAATAACTCAAAAAAATAAAAATCAGTGGCTCCCGCAAACCATTCCATCAAAATCTGTGTTGTAAAATCCATATGGCGCTCCTTCTGTTTTGAGTCCTGCCATGTGCCCCCATATCAGTTTACCACAACATATGGGGTGTTGCCGTATTCAGGAGAAAATGGGTAACAAATTATGGGGTGCTTTTCTCCTGTTACCCCTTATTAAAATACAAAAAGTTTGGGGCTAAAGCAACATTTTATTGGAAGAAATGAAATTTTTAATTTTCACAGCCAAGTGTTTCCAAATTCCGTAAAACACTTAGGGGGTCAAAGTGGCCAGTACCCCCCTTAATATATTTGTTGAAGGGTGTAGTATCCAAAATGGGGTCACTTTTTGAGGGTTTCCACTCTAGGGGTACGTCAGGGTCTCTCAATTACAAAATGGTGCCTAAAAACAATTCTAGCAAAATCTGCCTCCAAAATCCATATGGCGCTCCTTTCCTTCTGACCACTGCCACAAACCCATAGAGAGGTTTACCACCATATATGGGGTATTTCTGTAAACTGTAGAATCAGAACAATGTATATTGAGGTTTAGTTTGCTGTTAACCCTTACTGTGTTGCAAGAAAAAAAATATTAACATGAATAATCTACCAAAAAAGTGAAATTTTGAAATTTCACCTCCATTTTCCTTTAATTCTTGTGGAACACCTCAAGGGTTAACAAAGTTTGTAACAGCAGTTTTTTATAATTTGAGGGGTGTAGTTTCTAAAATGGGGTTATTTATGGGGGGTTTCATTATGTAAGCCCCTCAAAATCACTTTATATCTGAATTGGTGCTTAAAAAAATGGTTTTGGAAAATTTGGTGAAAATTTGAAAATTGGCTTCTAAACTTCTAAGCCCTCTAACGTCCTAAAAAAGTAAAATTACATTTATAAAATGATGCCAACATAAAGTAGACATATGGGGAATGTAAAATAATAACTATTTTTGGAGGTATTACTATGTATTTTGAAAGTAGAGAAATTGAAATTTGGAAATTTTTCCAAATTTTTGGTAAATTTGGTATTTTTTAAAAAATAAAAATGAAATATTTTGCCAAAAATTTACTACTATCGTGAAGCACAATATGTGACGAGAAAACAGTCTCAGAATGGCCTGGATAAGTAAAAGCGTTCCAAAGTTATTACCACATAAATTGACATGTCAGATTTGCAAAAAATGGCCTGGGCATGAAGGTGAAAACAGGCACGGGGCTGAAGGGGTTAATTTCTTGGTGGAACACAGACCGGGTAAACTACAGGCGAATGTTGACGCCCTGTCAAGGGTACATTGTCTGTGGAGCCAAAATGCTCAGCCCTCCGGTCTGAAGAAGAGGGGGGGGATATGTAGACATGTCACTGGGAATGTGCTGAACGGGGTGTACGTCTCACCTAGGCTGGTTCGCTACATGAGATGGTAAACATAGTAATGTGCTTTGGGAGTGAAGGAAGTTCATGTCTCCCAGGAGACATGAGGAAAACCAGGAAGTGGCCTGATCTCCAGCAATCATAATAGTTGGAGACACTTTTGTTTAAAGTTATTCTGGGCCTGGTTTTATTGGATGAATGGTAGGTTGGTAGCGGGGCCATTCATCCACTTCATCCACTTCGGGTTTTGTGGGTTGGTGTCAGGCACCCCAGGTGCTGGGTCCTGGATGATTAGCAGGTCCATAAAGCCTGCAAGGTTTTATGGAGACACCGAGGCTGGGTGCAGCTTGAAGCTGAAAGGCTGCTGGCCTCAGACGTGTATGCCAAACAAGGTAGAACCGTGTTGGACTGTTTTGTTTTGCTTTTGCACCTCTGTTCCTGGGAGTGGACTGTTGTTTCTTAGTTTATGCCGAAAATAAACAAGAACTGCCTTATGTTGAACAAGACTGCTGAGTGAACTTTGTCCTGCACACCATCTTCTGGGAAGACCCGTTCACATTATATTATACTTATAATAATGTATTTGCACTATTTACCATATATATGTCTCGAATATTCGCTCTGCCTCTGAGGAGTGCACGCCGCGGCCTCTCCTCGTACGTGCCTGCGTATTACGTAATCTCTTAGACAATAGTATGCTGAGATTCGTAAGCTATTTGTACGCTCATGCGTACGTCTTCTAAGAAGTTGCGTACATTTTGTAAATGAACGTTCGTTATTAGTGAGCGAATGTTCGCTAATAGCATATAATAACGTATATTTTGTACGCAAATACAACAAATATATTCGTCGAATATACGAATTTTAGGAAAAGTTCGGCAAATGTTCGGCGAATAATTTTTTCAATGATTCGCTCATCTCTAGTGCTGAATAATGGGGAATAATTATATTTTTTTCTATTTTAGCGTGCCACAACATAACAAAATATGAAAAATTTGAAACAGTCTGAAGACTTTCTGAATGCATTGTATGTGTATCAACCTGATGTTGTGCACCACCTTGGACAGTTACATGTAATGGATTTGCATTGTCTATATCACTTTGCCCCATATAGAAGTGGATTGAACATCAGGGTAACTGGGCACTGCTCAAGGGCTTGTAGAATTAAAGGCAGGGCTGTGGAGTCAGAGTGGGAGTCATGGAGTCAGAGTCGGTATCCATTTTGGTGGAGTCGGAGTTGGAGTCGTTATAAAATGGACCGACTCCATGCCTCCATGGAGTCTGGAAGAAAGAAGGTTTGGACACAAACATAGAAGAGGATTCTTTACGGTAAGAGCAGTGAGACTATGGAACTCTCTGCCTGAGGAGGTGCTGATGGTAAGTTCATTAAAAGAGTTCAAGAGGGGCCTGGATGTATTTCTGGAGTGTAATAATATTATAGGTTATAGTTACTAAAGATAGGTCATTGATCCAGGGAGTAATTCTGATTGCCTGATTGGAGTCGGGAAGGATTTTTTTTCCCTAAAGTGGCGAAAATTGGCTTCTACCTCACAGGGTTTTTTTTGCCTTCCTCTGGATGAACTTGTAGGAAAACAGGCCGAACTGGATGGACAGATGCCTTTTTTCGGCCTTATAAACTAGTAACATAGTAACATAGTTTATAAGGCTGAAAAAAGACATCTGTCCATCCAGTTTGGCCTGTTTTCCTACAAGTTGATCCAGAGGAAGGCAAAAAAATCCTGTGAGGTAGAAGCCAATTTTCCACACTTTAGGGAAAAAAATTCCTTCCCGACTCCAAACAGGCAATCAGAATTACTCCCTGGATCAACGACCCATCTCTACTAACTATAACCTATAATATTATTACCCTCCAAAAATACATCCAGGCCCCTCTTGAACTCTTTTAGTGAACTTACCATCACCACCTCCTCAGGCAGAGAGTTCCATAGTCTCACTGCTCTTACCTTAAAGAATCCTCTTCTATGTTTGTGTACAAACCTTCTTTCCTCCAGATGCAGAGGATGTCCCCTTGTCACAGTCAAAGCCCTGGGGATAAATAGATCGTTATTACTTTAGTTGCCCTCCTCTGAATCCTCTCCAGCTCTGCTATGTCTGATTTATTCACAGGAGCCCAGAACTGTGCACAGTACTCCATGTGTGGTCTGACTAGTGATTTGTAAAGTGGCAGGACTATGTTCTCATCACGGGCATCTATGCCTCTTTTGATACAACCCATTATCTTATTGGCCTTGGCAGCAGCTGTCTGACACTAGTTTCTACAGCTTAGTTTGCTGTTCACTAAAATTCCTAGGTCCTTTTCCATGTCAGAGTTACCTAATATTTTACCATTTAGTATGTACTGGTGACTTGCATTATTCCTTCCCATATGCATAATCTTACATTTGTCAGTGTTAAACCTCACCTGCCACTTCTCTGCCCAAGCCTCCAGTCTATCCAGATCCATCTGTAGCAGTGTACTGTCCGCTTCTGTGTTAATTACTTTACACAGTTTAGTGTCATCTGCAAAAATTGATATTTTACTGTGCAAGCTTTCTACAAGATCATTAATAAATAGATTGAAGAGAATAGGGCCCAATACTGACCCCTGTGGTACCCCACTAGTGACAGTGACCCAATCTGAATGTGTGCCATTAATAACCACCCTCTGTTTTCTATCACTGAGCCAGTTACTTACTCACATACAGACATTTTCTCCCAGGCCAAGCATTCTCATTTTATATACTAGCCTTTTATGTGGCACCGTGTCAAATGCTTTGGAGAAGTCCAGATATACGACATCCATTGATTCGCCGCAGTCCAGTCTAGAACTTACCTCCTCATAGAAACTGATTAAATTGGTTTGACATGACTGATCCCTCATGAAGCCATGCTGATATGGAGTTATTTGCTTATTTTCATTGAGGTACTCCAAGATAGCATCTCTTAGAAAGTTTACCCACGACAGATGTTAAACTTACCGGCCTATAGTTCCCGGGCTCTGTTCTTGGACCCTTTTTGAATATGGGCACCACATTTGGTATGCGCCAATCCTGTGGAACACTCCCTGTCAGTATAGAGTCCTTAAATATCAGAAATAAGGGTCTGGCGATGACATTACTTAATTCTCTTAGGATACTGGGGTGTATGCCATCCGGTCCTGGCGATTTGTCCATTTTAATCTTTTTAAGACGCAGCTCTACTTCTTCCTGGGTCAGACAGGGCACTTTTAATGGGGAATTTACCTTTTTATTCTGCATTACATTTGACAGTTTATTTTCCTCAGTGAATACAGTGGAGAAAAAGATATTTAGTAGCTTTGCTTTCTCCTCATCGCTCTCTGCAACTCCCCCATCATTACTCTGTAATGGGCCGACACCTTCAGGTTTATGCTTTTTACCGTTTATATAATTGAAGAACATTTTAGGGTTAGTTTTGCTCTCTTTGGCGATTAATCTCTCGGTTTCTAGTTTGGCTGTTTTTATTTGTCTTTTACATATTCTTTGTTTTTCCTTATAGTTTTTCAATGCTTCCTCGCTCCCCTCCTGTTTTAGTGATTTAAATGCTTTCTGTTTGTCATTTATTGCTTTCTTTACAGCTCTATTTATCCATATTGTTCTTTTTCTTGTTCCTTAACCTTTTATTCCCATAAGGTATGTACCTCTCACAATTAGATATTAGGATGCTTTTAAAAATATCCCATTTTGTGGCTGTATTTTTATTTTTGAGGACTTTGTCCCAGTTAGTTAGACCTATGGCCTCTCTTAGTTGAATAAATTTTGCTTTTTTTGAAGTTTGGTATTTTTGTTCCTCCCTGAAGAAACGCTGTTTTGAATGACAGTTGGAAGTTTATTATATTATAATATATATTATATTATGGTCACTATTTCCCAGGTGTCCCCCAACCTGCACATCTGTTATTCTGTCAAGTCTATTGGTTAATACTAAGTCCAGTATGGCCGTCCCTCTAGTCGGGTCCTGAACCAGTTGGGAAAGGTAATTGTCTTTGGTTATTTCCAAGAACCTGTTTCCTTTATGAGATATACAGGTTTCAGTTTCCCAGTCTATATCTGGGTAGTTGAAATCCCCCATAATAACGACCTCATTATGTTTTGCCTCCTTGTCTATTTAATTTAGAAGTAGATTTTCTGTGGACTCTGGTATATTAGGTGGTTTATAATAAAGTCCTATTAGTATTTTATTATTGTTTTTGGCTCCATTTATTTCTACCCACAGTGACTCCACATGTTCATGTCCCTCACTTATATCTTCCCGCAGTGTGGCTTTAGACAGGACTTTACATAAAGGCAGACCCCTCCCCCTCTCCGGTTTTGGCGATCCTTTCTAAACAGACTGTAACCCTGTACGTTGACTGCCCAGTCATAGGTATCATCCAGCCATGTCTCAGTTACTCCCACTATGTCATAGTCCTCCTCACACATCACTAATTCCAGTTCACCAGTTTTATTAGTCAGGCTTCTGGCATTAGTGTACATATAGGTAAAAGGTTTATATATATTTTTTCCCTTTCCTTCTGAACTGTTCTAGTTCCTCCTTCCATTCCTCTCCCAGTTGCTCTATGTTACTATGACTCCAACTCCAAAAATAAAAATAAATTGGTAGAGTTAGTCCAGTGCAGTATGTGCTGAATATATTTTCATAAGAATTTCGGAAAATGATGAAATGTCCTATAAATGTCTATTTGATTGCTTTTAGTTGAGATGACTGTGTGCTGCCCTTTATGTAGATGCTCAGAAGTGAAGCTCCTCCACTACTGATCAGAGGTAAAAGGCACTGGGAAGGAATGGCTGCACTCATCTCAGATCTGCTAGAGAAAACAGGATTAAAGAGGGTTTTCTCACTAGTTACAAAGATTAGCTTTCAACACAAAGGGACATTTAAAAGAAGACATTTTCAAAATACATTGGTCAGTAGATTTTACTTTAGTCATGAACTATAGACAGTTCATCAGGTCCCTCACTGCACACAGGTTTCTATGGTAATCTGCAGACCAGAAAGACTGTTATCTGATTGGCTGAGAGCAAGAGTGACCTCACCCCCATGCAGTAAGCAAAAGGTAGAAGTGTTGTGACGACTAAGAAGCATGGCTTTACCTGGAATTGTGTTACAGATCACAATCTCCTGCTCTGTCAGAGTAAGTTAATATAACTGCTGGAGACCCCCCACTCCCACAGCCTGAGGAGACAGAGTGAGTGAGTGCAAACTGTCAGCCAGTGAATCAACCTACTGAGAAAACCCCTTTACGGCAAGTACTTCTTAGTATATCTAAACTTTCAATAAACTGTGTACAAATCAATTGTCCAGTGCATGTACTCTCTGTATGCTTTATGTTTTAGTTTTCTTTTCCTCTGAGCTCATGTTTGGAGAGGTTAGCTGCTCTGATGGCTTCTATATGCTATACATAGAATATAAGGGGAAAAACTGTTTTCTAACATCTCAAATTCAGAAATACAGAAACACTCATGTGATAAAGTACTATAGGTGTAGAAGCCATGGCCAAGCCTTTGTTATCTAGCACTGCTAGTAGTTTCCCTTTCTAGACTGTGAAGCAGTATAATGTAAAACACCTTGGGCCTTATGTATGAAAACTGTCCCATAGAAACCAATCAGAGCTCCCTTAAACCTAGACAGTTTTCATACATCAGGCCCTTAGTGAGCTGTACCCAGAGAAAAGCCTTATACTGAAAGTTCAGAGTAAAGATATCTAGTAAAACATATATTACAAACTTTTTTTGTGAATGAAAGTGGATGCAGTGGAGGACTGGGTCATCCAGGAACTGGACCATCCAAGGCCGGGAGACCCTACACTGGAGTGGCGAAAGGGAACAATCCTGTGGGTTTCTGTGGAGCAAGGCTCTGGCTTCATGGCGGATGATGAGGACGGCAAGGAGTACTTTGTGGGCCGCAGGTCAGTGAAACGGCCGTACCTGCCCCAACCCCATCAGAACCTGTACGTGGGGGATCAATTGGAACACACCCCCATGGCATCCTTGAAAGGCCCCTTTGCTACCGGGGTAATGTTATTATCAAAGCCCCTGGTACCTGCATCACCACCTGAAGTTTGGCTGGAGGAACCACTAGGCGAAGTATGGGTGCGCTGCCTTCAGGAGTCACCAGATGGCATCCTCCGTTTCAGAGAGAAGCCACAGCCAGAGCCCCTGATCCCTGGACTGCCAGTGCCACCAATATCACAGTCCTTTCAGCTGGGTCAGCTGACGAATTCATCGTTTACGTTCCAGTCCACGGTGATCCACCAGTACCAACTACCCTGGAAGATGAAGCCAGCAGCAGCTAGGGGAGTTGGGGCTTCTTCCCTGGGTGCAACCTTGCCTCAACCGCTGGAGCCAGAAGTCCTTAGCCCTGCTGTCCCGGCAGGACAATCCGGAAAAGTAAAGGCGCAAGTGGCTGCAGCACTCACCAGCGTGACCACCACCCGGACCCGGTAAAGTCCGACTTCTGGAAGAAGAGGGCAGTGGAGTTCCACCATGGCAGTGAGCTTGGCCTACAGGAGGCAGGAGCGTACTCTGATGTCAGTGATTCAGCAGTAGCTCAAGCGAGGAGGACTTCAGGTCCCTCATCTGAAGAACCCTACTACTGACTGATCATTATGGACCTTTCATGGGTCCTGACACTGTAAACTAAGTACAAAGTTATGAAGGGCATGTACGGTGGAGGTCAGGGCACTTACTATTTTTTGTGGGCGCCACTCTGTTCGCCCGCTATGCCCATGTAAAATTGTGGCGCGCGCTATGCTAATGCATAGCATCGGAACAGGGAGGAGGAGACGCCATGGTTTCTCAATGGGCGTCTCCTTCTCCCTGGCTGTAGCGCTGCCCAATCGCAGCGGAGAGCGTCACAGCCAGGGAGAAGGTCTCTGCCTGGCTGTGACGCTCTCCGCTGCGATTAGGTATCGCCGCGTCTGTATTGACTGGCTCTATAAAAGTATCACATGATCCACCCTGCCAGGTGAAAGCAGTAACAAGAAAAAAAAAAAATCTGTGCCAAAACAGCCATTTTTTGGTCACCTTCCCTCACAAAAATTGTAATAGCAGCCGATCAAAAACGCTTATTTACCCCAAAATGGTACCAATCAAACCATCATCTCATCCTGCAAAAAATTAGACCCTACCTAAGACAATCGCCCAAGAAATAAAAAAATATGGCTCTCAGAAAATGGCAGCACAAAAACAAGATTCAATTCTGTTCAAAAATGCATCTAATGTGTAAAACTTAACAAAAATAAAAATGTTAGACATATTGGGTATCCCCGCATCCATAACAACTTGCTCTATAAAAATATCACATTATATTCCTCCTCAGGTGAACGCTGTAAAACATTTTTTTTAAAAACTATGCCAAAACAGCCATTTATTGGTCACCTACCCTCACAGAAAGTGAAATAGCAGGTAATCAAAACGGCGTATTTACCCCAAAATGGTGCCAAATGCCAATCAAATCGTCATCTCATCCTGCAGAAATTGATACCCTACCTAAGACAATCGCCCAAAAAATAATAAAAAAATGGCTCTCAGAAAATGGCAGCACAAAAACAAGATTTAATTCTGTTCAAAAATTAATCTAATGTGTAAAACTTAACAAAAATAAAAATGATACACATATTGGGTATCGCCATGTCTGTAAGAACCTGTTCTATAAAAATATCACATGATTTGCCCCTCTAGGTAAATGCTGTAAAAAAATTAAAAAAAAAATATGTCAAAACAGCCATTTTTTGTCACCTTGCCTCACAAAAAGTGTAACACCAAGCGATCAAAAAGTCATAGGGCAGTTAGAAAATGGCAACAGAAAACCAGGATTTAATTCTGTGCAAAAATTCATTTACTGTGTAAAACTTAACAAAAATAAAAATAATAGACATATAGGGTATCGCTGCATCCGTAACAACCTGTTTTTTAAAATATCCCATGATTTGCCCCTTCAGGTAAATGCTGTAAAAAAAAATTAAACAAACTATGTCAAAACAGCTATTTTTTTCACTTTGACTCACTAAAAGTGTAATACCAAGCGATCAAAAAGTCTTATGTACCCCAAAATAGTACCAATGAAAAGGTCACCTCGTCCCACAAAAAAAATCAGCCCCCACATAAGACAATAACTCAAAAAATAAAAATCAATGGCTCCCGCAAACCATCAAAATCTGTGCTGCAAAATCTATATGGTGCTCCTTACGTTCTGAGTCCTGCCATGTGCCCCCACAGCAGTTTACCACCACATGGGGTGTTGCTGTATTCAGGAGAAAATGGGTATCAAATTATTGGGTGCTTTTCTCATGTTACCCCTTGTGAAAATGAAACATTTGGGGCTAAACAACATTTTATTGGAAGAAATTAAACTTTTCATTTTCATAGCCAAGTGTTTCCAAAATCCGTAAAACAATTATGGGGGTCAAAGTGGTCAGTACACCCCTTAATATTTTCTTTGAAGGGTGTAGTTTCCAAAATGGGGTCACTTTTTGAGGGTTTCCACTCTAGGGATACGTCCGGTTCTCTCAATTACAAAATGGTGCCTAAAAACCATTCTAGCAAAATCTGCCTCCAAAATCTGTATGACACTCATTTCCTTCTGACCACTGCCACATGCCCATAGAGCAGTTTACCTCCACATATGGGGTATTTCTGTAAACTGCAGAATCAGAGTAATGTATATTGAGGTTTAGTTTGCTGTTAACCCTTGCTGTGTTGCAAGAAAAAAATGAATTAACATGAAAAATTTGCTTAAAAAATGAAATTTTGAAATTTCACCTCAATTTACCTTTAACACTTAAGGGTTAACAGAGTTTGTAATGTCAGTTTTGAATAAATTGAGGGGTGTAGTTTCTAAAATGGGGTCATTTATGGGTGGTTTCCATTACATAAGCCCCTCAAAATCACTTTATATCTGAATTGGTGCTTTAAAAAATGTTTTTGGAAATTTTGTTGAAAATTTGAAAAATGGCTTCTAAACTTCTAAGCCTTCTAATGTCCAAAACAAATAAAATGACATTTACAAAATGATCCCAACATAAAGTAGACATATGGGGAATGATGGCTGATAACTATTTTATGAGGCATTACTATCTGTCTTAAAAGTAGAGAAATTCAAATTTAGAAAACTGTGAATTTTTCCAAATTTTTGGTAAATTTGGGATTTTTTAAAAAAAATAAAGGAAAAAATATATTGACTCAAATTTACCACTAGTAGATATCTCTCTTATCGGTCGGCACCACGGAGAGCTTGGCGTCTGGTGCACGTGTCTCGGGGATGGCACCCGATTTCAAACAGGTAAAAGGAGAAGACCGGCACTCGGAAATCCTTTGGATGCTAATTTATTAAAGTCACATATCAGTGACGCGTTTCGGCACTAACCGTGCCTTCATCAGACAATGCATGTACAGAAATGAAAAATCAGAGTTTAAATAGCCTGCCTTACATCAATCAGGTGATGTCATATCACCATGGCAACAAAAGTAAACAAAAACAATTGTATACGGCAAGATTGAAAATAACAAAAAAACAAAAAACAGCAAGGAAAATGCTATAACTTTGTGTAATCCATCAAGTTCACTCGGATTAGATCCGCTGAAAGAAAAATATACAATGTATCACTGAGGGGGAAACAATAATATCAGCAAGTGAATATAAGAGCAGGAATCTTGAGAAGGAAACCAAGCATCTGATCTCTTTACAATTGCACGCCGCTATCCTTGCCGAATATCACCGGGCACAGCATATTAAATTTAAGATCTACATTCTTTTGCGATAATTTAGAATACTGCACACGATTTTCCAGCATATTAAACAAGTGCTCCTTGGATCTGATTGTATTAACTATTGAACATCTATCAAAAGCTATTGCAGAGAGCGAGGCCAGCATCACCGCTACTGAGAATCAATTACGGGACTGTTTGAAAACAGAGGAGTTCTCGAAATTAAAAGAGAAAATTGAGAAAAATTGCATGGATCTTAAGAGCCATATTGAGAATACTAAAAGATCTAAATACATAAGAGACTCCGAGGATTACCTGACAAAACGTGTATACAGATGGCAGGATCGATCAGGTATTGCAATTCCTCAAGCGCGCATGTCTGGCCGCAGGACAGGCTCCGCATCATCAGGTTCTGGGAGCGATACTACAACTGGCCAGCGGGGATCTTTTTTACACCGACGAAATCGACCAAGAAAGGCAATACCCGACGAGCAGGGCGCCATCATAGGAGAAGTGGACGCACCGAGAATGACAAGGTCACAGGTACCGCAGAGACTTTAGTCCTTAATCTCTCCTCCAAGAACTTGAGCCCTGCACAGATTAATGTCTTGCAAAAAGGTCTCTCATTTAGCCCCACTAAGGGCCTAGATACCTTTGGCTTAGACATGGACTTACAGCGTTTTTTTCGAAATATACGCCTAAAAACTCATTTTTCAAATGTGCAAGCTGTAACATCGCAATGTGAATCTGTGAATACTAATGCTAATACACTTACTTTACAGCAGTTTGGTCTTCGGAAAAAGAGTTCGTTCTTGCCTCCTAAAACCTACCACCCGGTAGAAACTTTTGTACATCTAGTGCAGCAGGATGTAAATGAATTGTCTAAAGTATTTAAACAGGGTACTTACCATATACATCATAACCTGAATCCAGAGGAGAAATATGCCTTGGATCATTTATTGGACGACAAGTCCTTGATTTTTAAACCTGCAGACAAAGGGGGCGCATTAGTCGTTCTCGACAAGGCATATTATACCTCTGAAATCTTTGAACAGTTACGTGATCATCGTACATATCAGGTCTTACAAAGAGACCCAGTTTTTCAAATTAAGAATATGCTGCAGAATATAGTGAATCAATATAGTGACAAAGGCATAATCGACTCCAAGCTGGGAGACTATCTCATTAATCAATACCCTATCACTCCTGTCTTCTACACACTTCCTAAAGTGCACAAGTCTTTAACTCATCCACCAGGACGCCCTATTGTTGCGTCTACCGACTCGATCCTTTCTCCTCCTGCTATGCTATTAGAGAAAATATTAACACCTCTAACTAAGAATGCTCCGTCTTATTTAAAAGATACAGGTCATTTTTTGGATGAGGTTAGGACATTGTGCACTGAAGGAGAGTGTATCTTGGTCACTTTAGATGTATGCAGTTTATACTGTATATGTCTATCACACATGAAAAGGGTATGGAAGCTGTCAGACATTTATTGGATGAGAGCTCGTACAGTAAGGATGCCAAAGAGTTTTTTCTCTCACTCTTACAGATTGTCCTCGAGCAGAACTACTTTCTGTTCCAGGACACTTATTATCAACAGCGCTGTGGGACCGCGATGGGATTGAATGTCGCACCGCCATACGCAAATTGCTATATGGCGCATTTTGAAAAAAGTTTCATTTATTCTAATATTCTATTTCAACAACACTGCATTTTTTGGCGCAGATTTATTGATGATATCTTTTGCGTATGGCGGTGCGACATCCATACCCTCACGGAGTTTGTCACATACATTAACTCCATATGGCCTGAACTTCAGTTCACGGTACATTTCGACACACATAAAATTCCCTTCTTAGATACCTGGGTCATCAGAGATACTGAGGGCAGGATAGAAACTGATTTATATGTGAAAGAGACAGACCGCAATAGTCTACTAGCTTACACTAGCAATCATCCAGCCTCCACAAAGAAATCTCTTCCTTACTCCCAGTATCAAAGGGTTAAACGAATAGTGAGTAACTCAGAAACACAAGAGATTAGACTGAACGAGATGTCATCCAAATTTCAAAAAAGAGGTTACCCTCCACAAATACTACAAACAGAAAGGGACAAACTTCATAATCCTCAAGTTAGGGATCACACACCTAAACCACCACGAATACCATTTATTGTACAATATCATTCTTGGATTAATAAAGTACGAGCCACCATCAATAAACATTGGCATGTGATATCTAGATCTTATCCAGACATTGAGGAATTTCAAACTCCTCCTATGACTTGCTACAAAAGGGCTGCTAATATACGCAACAGAATAGTGAGGGCAGATATTGGGAGTACTAAGATGGAGTTGCAACAGAGTACCCTACTAGCCACTAGGCATGGCACTTTTCCTTGTCTGGGTTGTGTGCATTGTTCGAGTGTAATAAAAGGGAATTTTTTGAGCCACCCACACACGGGAGAGCAAATACCAATAAGGGGTCGATTTACATGTGACAGTCAATTTGTTGTCTACATTTTGAAATGTCCCTGTGGGCTAGTGTATGTGGGAGAGACCTCTATGAAAATGAAGGATCGTTTCTCCAAACATAAATCCACTATTAGGAAGGGTAATACACTGCTCCCCATACCACACCACTTTGACAAGTCAAAACACACAATAGCGCAATTGCGCTTTCAGATCATAGAGAGTGTGTCACAACCCCGCAGAGGTGGCGATAGAAACAAACTATTGTTGAAAAGGGAGGCATATTGGATCCATCGTCTACAAACGATGGAACCTAAAGGCCTCAATCGAGATTATGCAATTAGTTGCTTTTTGTAAAGATTTCAGTTGCTGATATTATTGTTTCCCCTTCAGTGATACATTGTATATTTTTCTTTTCAGCGGACCTAATCCGAGTGAACTTGATGGATCATACAAAGCTATAGCATTTTCCTTGCTGTTTTTGTTTTTTTGTTATTCTCAATCTTGCCGTATACAATTGTTTTTGTTTACTTTTGTTGCCATGGTGATATGACATCACCTGATTGATGTAAGGCGGGCTATTTAAACTCTGATTTTTCATTTCTGTACATGCATTGTCTGATGAAGGCACGGTTAGGGCCAAAACGCGTCACTGATATGTGACTTTAAAAAATTAGCATCCAAAGGATTTCCGAGTGCCGGTCTTCTCCTTTTACCTATCAAATTTACCACTGTCATGAAGTACAATGTGTCATGAGAAAATCTCAGAATGACTTGGATAAGTTAAAATGTTCCAAGTTATTACCACATAAAGTGGCCTGGGCAGTAAGGTGAAAACAGGCCCGGGGTAGAAGGGGTTAAAGACAACTGATTCCTATCAACATTGCCCGTGATTGTGTTTCATTTCCAGGGCTCTTTACTACTACTGACTTCCCTTGTTATCAGACTTCTGGCTTGTTTTTAGACTATCCTTGAGACTGCTGTTTCTGCTTATATCTACTCTTCTAGCAATTAACTCTGGCCTGTCTCTGGATTTAACCTTTCGTGTACTGCATTCTTTGTTTTTGTCCCATCTGGTTTTTGACCCTGCTTCTCTTTTTCCTGCATCTAGTCTGGAAGCTGGCTGAAAGACTTCAACATCATTAGACTGTGCTTGGGCAAAATGCTACTGTGGGTACCACTCCTGTTCCAGTTGAACATGAAACCTTCCTGATAAATTTGCTGTTGACCGGAAATTGTTTGTCACTAAAAGTGTTCAATGGCATTCCATCTTATATAAGGTGTGATTGCAGGAGATGGGCCCCAAGCCAGATATACAGTAAGTTATAAAGAGACTCCTGTACTTCACATATTGCAAGTAAGATCAATACTTTATTATGTGGACTCCCAGTACAAAGTGAATAAGGCCCCATGCAGACGACCGTATCGGGCCGTGAAAGCCCGGCCTGTGCTGCCCCAGAGGACCGTGAAATACGGTCGTCTGCATGGGGCCTAAATGTTTTTGGCCTTCAAGGCCTTCAGCAGATTACAGGAGTACTGCACTGTAGTAGAAAAGTCAGAAGATAAATGTGATGAAGCATGGAAAGCCACCTCAGAGTAGGAGATAAAATATGGGGCAATAGCCCATGGTTGTGGTGCAGGTTTCTATAGGGCCAATGCTCTCTATGTATGGTGCTGAACACAATAAAGGATTGATATCACTTGCAATCTGTGAAATACAGGAGTCTCTTTATTACAAAATGTGTTTGTGACATTTTGGGAGAGTTGTAAGCTGCATTTCCATTTGAGGCCAATTTTCATGCAGCCTGGCCTCTCACATCCTGTTATTGTGGAAGTTGATGTCTCTGAAGTGGGAGTGGGAGCAGTACTGTCACAAGGATCATCCTCTCTAACTAACCCTGTGCTTATTTTTCTCTTAAGTTCTCCTTTACTGAAAGGAATTGACAATAGAGGACTAGTAACCATTAAAGAAGAACTCCCGCAAAAATTTTTATTCTCTGACCTGTTAGAAAGGTGCATGATATAATCTGTAGTGAATGTCATTTTCTTATCAGAGGCTGAAATTGAGAGTTTTCACTCTCTTCTTATTGTAGCTGGGTCATGTGACCAACTCCCTGACCTCCAACTGACCCAGGACAGCAAGCCAGTCACTTCTCTATTCATTCCTATGAGACTGAAAGTGAGGCTCCCATAGGAATACATAGAAAATTAGACTTCCTGTCCACACATAAGGTGCTGTGTGAGTTGGTGGGTTTCTAGTCACATGACACAGATAAGAAACTTCAGGATGATATAACTCAAGAATTCAGCTACTGGTAGGAAAATGACAGTAGAGGGAAAAGTGCCAGGGAGGCTAGCCCTGATCTGACACACCCCAACAAGTCTACAAGTTTGGCAGATGAGGGGAATGCCACTTCAGGGATAGCACTGCTGAAGCCGGACACTTCCTCTGCCAGTCAGGGGAATGTCAGCTCCAGTAAGCAGGGGACCAGGAGAGCAGGGCAGGCCAGACAGGTACTGGTAGTGGGAGATTCAATTATTAGGGGTACAGAGAGGGCAATCTGTCACAAAGACCAGGATCATTGAACGGTGTGTTGCCTTCCTGGCGCTCGAGTTTGGCACCTCGCGGATCGGGTTGACAGATTACTGGGAGGGGCTGGAGAAGATCCAGCAGTCATGGTTCATATCAGAACCAATGACAAAGTTAGAGGTAGGTGGAGCATCCTTAAAAATTATTTTAAGGATCTAGGGCACAAGCTTAGGGCAAGGACGTCAAAGGTAGTGTTTTCCGAAATACTGCCTGTACCACGAGTCACACAAGAAAGGCAGCGGGAGATTAGGGAGGTAAACAAGTGGCTCAAGAACTGGTGTAGGAAGGAGGAATTTGGGTTCTTGGAGAACTGGGCTGACTTCTCTGTCGGCTACAGGCTCTACCGTAGGGATGGGCTGCACCTCAATGGGGAAGGGGCAGCTGTTTTGGGGGAGAAGATGGGTAGAAGGCTGGAGGAGTGTTTAAACTGGGGGGGGGGGGGTAACTACATTATAGAAGGGGAAGATAGTGCAGATAGAGACCTGGGGCAAGGTAATGGAACTGGGGGAGGAATGGAAGGAGGAACTAGAACAGCGCAGAAGGAGAGGTGTAGGTGAAAAAATATATATAAACCTTTTAACTGTATGTACACTAATGCCAGAAGCCTAACTAATAAAACTGGTGAACTGGAATTAGTGATGTGTGAGGAGGACTATGACATAGTGGGAGTAACTGAGACATGGCTGCATGATAGCTATGACTGGGCAGTTAATGTACAGGGTTACTGTCTGTTTAGAAAGGATCGCCAAAACCGGAGAGAGGGAGGGGTCTGCCTTTATGTAAAGTCCTGTCTAAAGCCCACACTGCGGGAAGATATAAGTGAGGGACATGAACATGTGGAGTCACTGTGGGTAGAAATAAATGGAGCCAAAAACAATAATAAAATACTAATAGGACTTTAATATAAACCACCTAATATACCAGAGTCCACAGAAAATCTACTTCTAAACGAAATAGACGAGGTGGCAAATCATAATGAGGTCGTTATTATGGGGGATTTCAACTACCCAGATATAGACTGGGAAACTGAAACCTGTATATCTCATAAAGGAAACAGGTTCTTGGAAATAACCAAAGACAATTACCTTTCCCAACTGGTTCAGGATCCGACTAGAGGGACGGCCATACTGGACTTAGTATTAACCAATAGACCTGACAGAATAACAGATGTGCAGGTCGGGGGACACCTGGGAAATAGTGACCATAATATAATAAACTTCCAACTGTCATTCAAAAGAGCGTTTCTTCAGGGAGGGAGAAAAATATCAAACTTCAAAAAAGCAATGTTTTGTCAACTAAGAGAGGCCATAGGTCTAACTAACTGGGACAAAGTCCTCAAAAGTAAAAATACAACCACAAAATGGGATATTTTTAAAAGCATCCTAATATCTAATTGTGAGAGGTACATACCTTATGGGAATAAAAGGTTAAGGAATAAGAAAAAAAACAATGTGGATAAACAGAACTGTAAAGAAAGCAATAAATGACAAACAGAAAGCATTTAAATAACTAAAACAGGAGGGGAGCGAGGAAGCATTGAAAAACTATAAGGAAAAAAATAGAATATGTAAAAGACAAAGAAAAACAGCCAAACTAAAGACCGAGAGATTAATCGCCAAAGAGAGTAAAACTAACCCTAAAATGTTCTTTAATTATATAAATGGTAAAAAGTATAAACCTGAAGGTGTCGGCCCCTTACAGAGTAATGAGGGGGGAGTTGCAGAGAGCGATAAGAAGAAAGCAAAGCTAGTAAATATCTTTTTCTCCACTGTATTCACTCAGGAAAATAAACTGTCAGATGAAATGCAGAATATAAAAGTAAATTCCCAATTAAAAGTGCCCTGTCTGACCCAGGAAGTAGAGCTGCATCTTAAAAAGATTAAAATAGTCAAATCACCAGGACCGAATGGCATACACCCCCGTATCCTAAGAGAATTAAGTAATGTCATCGCCAGACCCTTATTTCTGATATTCAAGGACTCTATACTGACAGGGAGTGTTCCACAGGATTGGCGCATAGCAAATGTGGTGCCAATATTCAAAAAGGGTCCAAAAACAGAGCCCGGGAACTATAGGCCGGTAAGTTTAACATCTGTCGTGGGTAAACTGTTTGAGGGTTTTCTAAGAGATGCTATCTTGGAGTACCTCAATAAAAATAAGCAAATTACTCCATATCAGCATGGCTTCATGAGGGATCGGTCATGTCAAACCAATTTAATCAGTTTCTATGAGGAGGTAAGTTCTAGACTGGACCGCGGTCAATCAATGGATGTCATATATCTGGACTTCTCCAAAGCATTTGACACAGTACAACATAAAAGGTTAGTATATAAAATGAGCATGCTTAGCCTGGGAGAAAATGTCTGTATGTGGGTAAGTAACTGGCTCAGTGATAGAAAACAGAGGGTGGTTATTAATGGTACATACCAAGATTGGGTCACTTTAACTAGTGGGGTACCAGAGGGGTCAGTATTGGGCCCTATTCTCTTCAATATATTTATTAATGATCTTGTACAAGGCTTGCACAGTAAAATATCAATTTTTGTAGATGAAACCAAACTGCGTAAAGTAATTAACACAGAAGAGGACAGTACACTGCTACAGATGGATCTGGATAGACTGGAGGCTTGGGCAGAGAAGTGGCAGATGAGGTTTAACACTGACAAATGTAAGGTTATGCATATGGGAAGGAATAATGCAAGTCACCAGTAAATACTAAATGGTAAAATATTGGGTATAACTGACATGGAAAAGGAACTAGGAAAATATTGGGTATAACTCTGACATGGAAAAGGAACTCGGAATTAAAGTGAACAGCAAACTATGCTGTAGAAACCAGTGTCAGACAGCTGCTGCCAAGGCCAATAAGATAATGGGTTGCATCAAAAGAGGCATAGATGCCCATGATGAGAACATAGTCCTGCCACTTTACAAATCAATAGTCAGACCACACATGGAGTACTGTGTACAGTTCTGGGCTCCTGTGAACAAGGCAGACATAGCAGAGCTGGAGAGGGTTCAGAGGAGGGCAACTAAAGTAATAACTGGAATGGGTGGACTACAGTACCCAGAAAGATTATCAAAATTAGGCTTATTCACTTTAGAAAAAAGACGACTGAGGGGAGATCTAATAACTATGTATAAATATATCAGAGGTCAGTACAGAGATCTCTCCCATGATCTATTTATCCCCAGGACTGTGACTGTGACGAGGGGGACATCCTCTGCGTCTGGAGGAAAGAAGGTTTGTACACAAACATAGAAGAGGATTCTTTACGGTAAGAGCAGTGAGACTATGGAACTCTCTGCCTGAGGAGGTGGTGATGGTAAGTTCACTAAAAGAGTTCAAGAGAGGCCTGGATGTATTTTTGGAGGGTAATAATATTACAGGTTATAGTTAGTAGAGATGGGTCGTTGATCCAGGGAGTAATTCTGATTGCCTGATTGGAGTCGGGAAGGAATTTTTTCCCCTAAAGTGGGGAAAATTGGCTTCTACCTCACATGGGTTTTTTGCCTTCCTCTGGATCAACTTATAGTAAAACAGGCCGAACTGGATGGACAGATGTCTTTTTTCAGCCTTATAAACTATGTTACTATGTTACTATGTTACACTAAACTGTGTAAAGTAATTAACACAGAAGAGGACAGTACACTGCTACAGATGGATCTGGATAGACTGGAGGCTTGGGCAGAGAAGTGGCAGATGAGGTTTAACACTGACAAATGTAAGGTTATGCATATGGGAAGGAATAATGCAAGTCACCAGTACATACTAAATGGTAAAATATTGGGTAACTCTGACATGGAAAAGGACCTAAGAATTCTAGTGAACAGCAAACTAAGCTGTAGAAACCAGTGTCAGACAGCTGCTGCCAAGGCCAATAAGATAATGGGTTGCATCAAAAGAGGCATAGATGCCCGTGATGAGAACATAGTCCTGCCACTTTACAAATCACTAGTCAGACCACACATGGAGTACTGTGTACAGTTCTGGGCTCCTGTGAACAAGGCAGACATAGCAGAGCTGGAGAGGATTCAGAGGAGGGCAACTAAAGTAATAACTGGAATGGGTGGACTACAGTACCCAGAAAGATTATTAAAATTAGGGTTATTCACTTTAGAAAAAAGACGACTGAGGGGAGATCTAATAACTATGTATAAATATATCAGAGGTCAGTACAGAGATCTCTCCCATGATCTATTTATCCCCAGGACTGTGACAAGGGGACATCCTCTGCGTCTGGAGGAAAGAAGGTTTGTACACAAACATAGAAGAGGATTCTTTACGGTAAGAGCAGTGAGACTATGGAACTCTCTGCCTGAGGAGGTGGTGATGGTAAGTTCACTAAAAGAGTTCAAGAGGGGCCTGGATGTATTTCTAGAGTGTAATAATATTACAGGTTATAGTTAGTAGAGATGGGTCGTTGATCCAGGGAGTAATTCTGATTGCCTGATTGGAGTCGGGAAGGAATTTTTTTCCCTAATGTGGTGAAAATTGGCTTCTACCTCACAGGGTTTTTTTGCCTTCCTCTGGATCAACTTGTAGGAAGACAGGCCGAACTGGATGGACAGAGGTCTTTTTTCGACCTTATAAACTATGTTACTATGTATGTTACTTACTACAGATTACATCATGTACATTTCTAGCAGGACATGGAATAAAATGTTTTGCGGGAGTTCTTCTTTAAGTTGGTGTTTGTGTAGTGGCGACATTTTTTGCAGGGGGCTAGGCACCAGGTTATGGTCCTCTTTGATCATAAAAATGTGTTTCCGAGAAGGCATTTTGTAACAATCTCCAGGTACAGTTGTCGTTTTCTTCTGGTTTCCATTGTGAGACTTAATGGGAAGATTGGGAGATTGAGATGTTACATCGCCAACTATCAATCACAATGGGTTACTTACCTCCTATTAGCTGTATTTGCTATAAATAATCATCATCATGTGTTTCTCGATTCTCGTTTCATCCTCAGTTTGGGTCATTCTCCACTTCTGTTACCAAAAACCCAGGGTTGGAGATCATTTCTAATAAACTGTGCACAGTTCGAGCCCAGGATCAAATAAACCTGAGGAAAGCACAATTTAAAAAAAATAAATAAAAATGCTGATAAGAAACTTCCACCGGTTCTTTAATTTCTGTAGGGGAGAGGGTATGGTTGTCCACTAAAAACTTCCATCTTAAAATACTATCAGATACATTAGTCCCTATGACATTGTAAAAACTATTAATCCTGTGTCTTTCTGATTGCCTCTGCCTTCTTTTTCAAGGATTATGATGTGTTTTACGAATCACTCCTCAAAAGGTATATTTTGCCTGTAACTCTGCCTGAGAGCCCTCCTGTCCAGGTAGAGGGAGATCTAGAATATGAAGTACAATGTATATTGACTCTTGCAAAGTTAGAGCTTCCATTCAGTATCTGGTACAGTGGGAAAGGTTCTAGACCTGAAGAGCATTCTTTGGTACCAGCTTGATCAGTACATGCAGATCATCTGGTAACATTTTTTCATTACAAATTTCCTCTTAAACCTGGTCCCGAGTCTAAGGGTCCTGTGGTCCCTCTTAAAAGAGGGATAACTGTCAGGAGTTTACCTTGTATCACTATGTAGGGATGTACTGGGAAGTATGTCATGCCGATCAGACAAGCTTTGGCTGCTGGACCTGTCAGTTTGACTGGAAACCAAGCAAATCAGGTTTCTGACTTGGGCTCCAAACTCCAACATTACCTGTAATTGCGTTTGCTTTTCAGGGCTCTATACTGTGTGACTACTACTGACTTGTCTGGTTATCAGACCTCTGGCCTGTTTTTAGACTATCCCTGTGGGTGCTATTTTTACTTATACCTACTCTTCTGGCAATCAACTATGGCCTGTCTCCTGGTTTTTGACCATACCTACTTCTCCTTTTCATTCATGGTCATTCTGGAAGGTCTGATACTTGTGTGCCTGCACCAGTATTCTCTTATCAGCTCTGCAGACATATCCTGGCTCCCTTTCAGTCAAGTCCATCCTACCTTGGAGCATGCCCTGGTGAAGAACCTAGGGATTTCCTTAGGCCTCATGCACATGACCATATTTTTGGTCCGCTTTCATTTCAATGGGGCCACAAAAGATACGAGGAGAACACCGTGTGCTTTCTATATCCGTATGTCCATTCTGCAACCTTGCAAGAAAATAGAACATGTCCTATTCTTGTCCATTTATTGGAGAAGAATAGGCATTTCTAACATAAGAAGGGAGATGAGGAAGGGGAAAATGTGGGATGCACGTTTCTGTTATCAGTGACCATGAGCAAAATGGATACAGCCATGTGCCTGAGACCTTAGTCTCATACTACCCAGAGTGGTTTTGGAAAGCTGGTAGCAGTTTTGCGGTTCACTGGAGATGGTCCGGATGGTGACTGTAAAGCTCCTTAAACGGGTATTCTGGTTACCATAAATAACTTATGTTTTAAACTAATTCATCATCAATAATTACCTAATATAATGACAATTTCACATATTTACCGTTCATTAGTTATAAAAGTTGTTTTCTTCCTCTGCTACCCACTGTGTTTCCCCATAAGTTACCATGGCATCGACCTGTAGTTCTGAGCCCTTGTTAGGTTGAGCATGCTCAGTGTGTAGAGTAGAGGGGGCGTGACTGTACTGTGATATCAGGCAGCCAATCAATAAACATCAACACTCATGAACAAGCAGAAACTCACATCAGGAAAGCTAGGGATTGTGGGGATTGTAGTTTTGTGAGGGAAGATCAGGCGCCATGATACTCAGTGAATTGCAGGCTCACACAGGAGCTAGACAAATGGATTGTAAGGTAAATTGAATATATGTATAGGTATGGGTTCTGGCTGGGTCACAGCTTGCAACCTTAATGCAGTTTTTCAAAAATTAAGTTACTTCACTGGAATACCCCTTTAACATTACATTTCTTGGTGTCTTTCCAAAGATTCTGAAATTAAAATATTTATAACTGTATACAAGAACACTTACGTGTAGAGTGGCCCAAAATGTAATGAAATCTTCTTTAGATCTACAGCTGTTTCTCCTTCCTGTCGTGCAGTATAATCATCGGCCACTATACCTATAAAACAGAACAGAACATCATAAATTGTATGCTCTAGATTCAAATAGCACATTTCATCATGGATGTTCTTTAAACAAGTTTTGGCACAATTTTTTTTCTTAATAAGGACAAGAAAAGGAAGCAACAGCAAAAGGTCTGCTTTTTTATTTGATATCAATTTTCTATTTAGATTAATTTCCTATACAGTATATTACACGCTAAAGGGTTTTTAATGGATAAAAACCTAAGTTTGATTTACCAATATATATTTTGGGGAGCTACTGCACATGCAAATTCCCATGGCTACCAGAGAGGCCCGATTTTTTTCCAATAGTATTCAAGTACGCCTACTGTTGCTGAATTACAGAGTGGTCGTAACCCCTGAAACAAGTAGTGTATAATGCAAAAAATGAATTAAGCCAGTACATAAGTAAATGCCTTGTATTTGTCTACATAATAAATGCCATTTGCTGAAGTGGGACAACCCCCTTTAAGTGTGGCAATATAAGTGTGAAAGTAAGCAGAGAGAAGCACTATCTAAGCACTGCTCTTATACATGAGTAAATGAAGTAATGCTGACACCTAGTGAGCAATGTGAAAACTGCAAGAACTATTGATTTTTATGTGGCGTAGAAGCTGTAACAACCACAAACGCCTGCAAAAAATATATTGTTTTTCACAAACAAAATCTGAAGTGAGGTAATTTCGAACAATAGATTCCCTCTGAGTGACATGGGAGGAGGACTTTCACTTATTATGTAGTGAGACATGGTGAACAGGTCATAACCCTTGAAGGAAGGAAAAGCTGACATCTTGTGGTGCATAGCCTGTGTTACAAGAATGCTTTCACTTTTACATCTAGAGTTGCATGGGTGGCCATTATTATGTAGAACTGCAGACATCATACTTACAAACTTCTCTTTTCGCCAGGGGAATTCTTGATGCCAGCTGTGGATCACATATCATGAGTTCAATGGTGCACCTGCACCTCCATTTGTATGAAGCTTCCTTCATGGCCCCAGGAAAATCATCAAATAACCAGAAAATCTGAACTGATTAGGGTGCTGCCACACTTTCAGGTTTTTTGATGCAATTCTGGAAGCTAAAAATCAGGTTTTGGAAAGTAAAAGTATAAAGAGGAAGTATAAACGACAGCTAAGACTCCTGGTTTTGGCTTCAAAAACTGCATAAAAAAACCTGAAGGTGTGGCAGCTCCCTTAGGCCGCCATTGCCTGCCTACTAGCTGTCACGTTCTGGAGGACCTGACAGACCTCTGAAACATCATACAAGCAGGACACAGCAAGATATAGACCAGGGACCAACAGAATACTTTATTACATCAGTAAGGAAAAGCAGGTTAGGCAATAGTGGTAGCACTAGCACTGAACAAAGTGCATCGGTAAGGAGTCCAAACCCAAAGGACAGAGAGCCAGTGAGCCCTGTACTTCACAGAAACCATGGTGGTGGGGATGAACTTGGCCGACGGCTCACTGGTTGCACCTCCTGGAAGGTCCTGGTACACTTGGCCGCTACCTGCAGAGAACCACAGACAACAACAGGACTGGAACCCAAGCAAACTCAGGACATGGAACAGACAAGACAAATGGGAACCAGCACACAAGCAGATGCCTGGACCCCATGCAGAACGGACGCATGACGGTCACAGGCAGAGCTCCTGGGTTCTCCCTCCGGAGAACCCAGGAGCTCTCTCACCAAGGCACTGTAGGCAAGACATGGAACAGACTGGATCAGAAGCAGTTTGGCACTGCCAGGCTATACATGAAACAGACAGGATCAGAAGCAGTAGGCACTGCCAGGCAAAACATAGAACAGACAGGATCAGAAGCAGTTTAGCACTGCCCAGCTATACATCGAACAGACAGGATCAGAATCAGTTTAGCACTGTCAGGCTATACATGGAACAGACAGGATCAGAATCAGTTTGGCACTGCTAGGCTATACACAACAGACAGGATCAGACAACAGAACAGGTACAGAAAATCAGACAAGGCATGGACAAGGATATAACATCAACAACACTTTACCAGGAAATACCACACAGTAGGGCAGATGACAAAAAAAACCCTGGGTCCTCAAAAATAAAAATACAGCCACAAAATGGGATATTTTTAAAAGCATCCTAATATCTAATTGTGAGAGGTACATACCTTATGGGAATAAAAGGTTAAGGAACAAGAAAAAACCAATGTGGATAAACAGAACTGTAAAGAAAGCAATAAATGACAAACAGAAAGCATTTAAATCACTAAAACAGGAGGGGAGCGAGGAAGCATTGAAAAACTATAAGGAAAAAAATAGAATATGTAAAAGACAAATAAAACAGCCAAACTAGAGACCGAGAGATTAATCGTCACAGAGAGTAAAACTAACCCTAAAATGTTCTTTAATTATATAAATGGTAAAAAGTATAAACCTGAAGGTGTCGGCCCCTTACAGAGTAATGAGGAGTGATGAGGAGAAAGCAAAGCTACTAAATATCTTTTTCTCCACTGTATTCACTGAGGAAAATAAACTGTCAGATGAAATGCAGAATATAAAAGTAAATTCCCCTTTAAAAGTGCCCTGTCTGACCCAGGAAGAAGTAAAGCTGCGTCTTAAAAAGATTAAAATAGACAAATCGCCAGGACCGGATGGCATACACACCGTATCCTAAGAGAATTAAGTAATGTCATTGCCAGGCCCTTATTTCTGATATTTAAGGACTCTATACTGACAGGAAATGTTCCACAGGATTGGCTCATAGTAAATGTGGTGCCAATATTCAAAAAGGGTCCAAAAACAGAGCCCGGGAACTATAGGCCGGTAAGTTTAACATCTGTCGTGGGTAAACTGTTTGAGGGTTTTCTAAGAGATGCTATCTTGGAGTACCTCAATGAAAATAAGCAAATAGCTCCATATCAGCATGGCTTCATGAGGGATCGGTCATGTCAAACCAATTTAATTAGTTTCTATGAGGAGGTAAGTTCTAGACTGGACCGCGGCAAATCAATGGATGTTGTATATCTGGACTTCTCCAAAGCATTTGACACGGTACCACATAAAAGGTTAGTATATAAATGAGAATGCTTGGCCTGGGAGAAAATGTCTGTAAGTGGGTAAGTAACTGGCTCCGTGATAGAAAACAGAGGGTGGTTATTAACGGCACATATTCAGATTGGGTCACTGTCACTAGTGGGGTACCATAGGGGTCAGTATTGGGCCCAATATATTTATTAATGATCTTGTAGAAGGTTTGCACAGTAAAATATTTTTTGTAGATGACACTAAACTGTGTAAAGTAATTAACACAGAAGAGGACAGTACACTGCTACAGATGGATCTGGATAGACTGGAGGCTTGGGCAGAGAAGTGGCAGATGAGGTTTAACACTGACAAATGTAAGGTTATGCATATGGGAATGAATAATGCAAGTCACCAGTACATACTAAATGGTAAAATATTGGGTATAACTCTGACATGGAAAAAAACCTAGGAATTTTAGTGAACAGCAAACTAAGCTGTAGAAACTAGTGTCAGACAGCTGCTGCCAAGGCCAATAAGATAATGGGTTGCATCAAAAGAGGCATAGATGCCCGCGATGAGAGCATAGTCCTGCCACTTTCCAAATCACTAGTCAGACCACACATGGAGTACTGTGTACAGTTCTGGGCTCCTGTGAACAAGGCAGACATAGCAGAGCTGGAGAGGGTTCAGAGGAGGGCAACTGAAGTAATAACTGGAATGGGTGGACTACAGTGCCCAGAAAGATTATCAAAATTAGGCTTATTCACTTTAGAAAAAAGACGACTGAGGGGAGATGTAATAACTATGTATAAATATATCAAGGGTCAGTACAGAGATCTCTCCCATTATCTATTTATCCCCAGGACTGTGACTGTGACGAGGGGACATCTTCTGCGTCTGGAGGAAGGAAGGTTTGTACACAAACATAGAAGAGGATTCTTTACGGTAAGAGCAGTGAGACTATGGAACTCTCTGCCTGAGGAGGTGATGATGGTAAGTTCACTAAAAGAGTTCAAGAGAAGCCTGGATGTATTTTTGGAGGGTAATAATATTACAGGTTATAGTTACTAGAGAGGGGTCATTGATCCAGGGAGTAATTCTGATTGCCTGATTGGAGTCGGGAAGGAATTTTTTCCCCTAAAGTGGGGAAAATTGGCTTCTACCTCACAGGGGTTTCTGCCTTCCTCTGGATCAATTTGTAGGAAAACAGGCCGAACTTGATGGACAGATGTCTTTTTTCGGCCTTATAAACTATGTTACTATGTTACTATGTCAGCAGCAAGGGGCTGCACCCAGCAAGGCACAAGATAGACTGACCACAAGCCCCACAGCTCACAGATATAAATAGCTGCAATAATGAGGGCACCTGATAAGCCACACCCAGGAACAGATCAGCGAATGTTAACCCCACCAGAACCAGGAGTACCAGAAGCACAGAACATACAATCAAAAGTGTCAGTTCACACCAGTCACAGAATGTAGCAGCCAGTACACCCCAACCAGCATACACAGGATAAACTGTAGCTAGTAAGAGGTTATAGGCAGCCAGCCTACACAACAACGAGTGACAGAACCACACACTGCACCCATACTCAGACCCTGTTCTCACACAAGGCCACAGCCAGCACGCATCTGAGATAAGACAACACGTTTAAATGTGTTATGAGGGGGAATCCAGAGAGGCTGGACTGGGGTGTTAGCTTAGGGGAGGCCGGCATGAGAGGTTTTGGTTTAAAGGGGGCCGGCAATGATAGGGTTAACAAGTTTGAAATAGAGGAGGGGGTGGGTTTGAGTGTAGGGGTGGAGCTTTAGGGTTGGTGTGTACCAGGCACCATTTTGATAGTGAGGAGCCAGAGTGAAAATGTACTCACCATCATGCTGGCGGTGGATGAGATTATCCGGCAGTTGCGGGCAGCGGCAGAGACACGGGGACCCGAATGGCTGCAGGAGCAAGTGTCCGGCTTGCTTCAGGGGGAGGCTGTGGGTACTGCAGGCCCGCAGCCACGTTCCAGATGCCTCAGTCCAGAGGAGACCCCCAGGGTCCGGCGCCGGGTTAGGAGCCCCTCCGGGGACCCTCCACATCTGAGGGATGGCAGGCTTCCTTCTGGCAGTTCCTCCAGGCGTGGGAGGAATCCAGTTATGTGGCGGGACCCAGTGCAGGTTGGGGGGCCCCCCCACCCTCTCCAGCAGCCTGTCTTCAGGAGTCAGGACCGGGATCTGCGGCATCTCCCCCGGTCAGGAGGCCGGTGGGACCCGCTCAGCGTGGGAACAGAGCTGGAGATGACAAGGCTGTGCAGCGTTTGGAGCGAGGGATGCACAGGCCTCAGCAGGATGTCGGCCAGCATGGCGCTAGCTCCGCCCCCAGGAGTGAAGATGGTGAAGCGTGGTCGGCACCGAGAGCATCCAGCAGGGAGGACGCTGGGATGCAGGGCCTGCAAGAGGAAGACTGGTCTGGAGAAGTTCAAGAGGATCCACAGCGGCAGAAGGCTCATCAGGAAGCAGGACCATTGGCTGCAGGGTACACAGCACCCGGGCAGCCAGGTGAGACAGCATTGGGGACTAGTACTTCTGTAATTAGCTGTCCTGGGAGTTTAGTGGCAGGGGGTTACAAGGGGATGTGGGGAGGGGGTTGGGGCAGCTATTAAGTAGTTTAGCTGGGTTGGTATCGGGTATGGGGGCGGCGGGGTCATCCCCGCTGCAGGCTTGAGGTGTGGGCTCGGGTGCGAGTGGGGCGGCGGTGAATGTGACTAGCCGGGTGGTGGGTTCAGTTTCGGTTCAGACTCAGGCTGGGGGTGAGGAAGATAGGCCTAAGGTAGATGATTCTGCAAAGGGGGAGGTGTAAGTCTGCTTAGAGGGCCATTTGGGGGCGCATTTGAAGCAGGAGGTACGGGAGCGTATATGGAAGGGGGAGTATGGGCAGTCCTTTCGGGGGGACTCAGGAGGGTCAGGGCAGGCGAATTTTGCTGCAGCATCAGCTAAGGGATTGTACTTCCTTTTTAACGAAGGAAATTGCCGATTTGGTTCCAAATGTAAGTTCAAGCATGAGTGCTCGTCATGCGGCGGTATTCATGGAGCCAATCGGTGTTTTAACGGGAACAAGGCAAAGTCAGGAGAGGGTGCTGCAAAAGGGGCTGACTCCGGTGCAGGTGCAAAAGATGGGGCCATATCTAGATAGATACACCCATTGCGAGGCAGCAGAATTGTTAAGGAATGGGTTTATATGGGGGTTTAGTATTCCGTCAGTTCCGTTGCCGGTGGTTATGGTGCGGAGGAATTTGCGTTCGGCTCTGGAGCATCCGGCAGTGGTATCCGAAAAATTGGCTAAGGAGGTTGCATTGGGGCGTATGGCGGGACCGTTTTTGGAACCGCCGCTAGCCAATTTGAGGGTTTCGCCATTTGTCTTATCCAAAAGGAGCGTCGTTCAATGAAGTTATTGATCCTGAACTTTGTTCGGTGGTATACACTTCATTTGATGCGGCTGTGGCTTGGGTGAGGAAGTTGGGCCCTGGGGCACTATTGGCAAAAACGGACATTGAGGCAGCTTTTCGCCTCTTGCCGGTGAATCCAGATAGTCTGCACTTGTTAGGTTGTTTTTGGGATGGAGGTTATTTTGTAGACAGGTGTTTGCCTATGGGGTGCTCGGTGTTGTGCGCTTATTTCAAAGCATTTAGTTTGTTTTTGGAATGGGTGGTGAAAGACGTTATGTGGGTTGTTCATCTATTATTCATTATTTAGATGACTTTCTTTGCTTAGGGCCGGCGGGTTCTCGGGTTTGTTATCTTTTGTTGAGCACGTTGCAATTGCTGTTTGCGTCGTTTGGGGTTCCATTGGCGGCAGATAAAACTGTGGGGCCAGTGATGGAATTGAGCTTTCTAGAGATTGTTATTGACACAAACAAAATGGAATGTCGTTTGCCGGACGACAAGGTGCGGGATCTCAAGGTAGTGGTGGAAAAGGGAAGGAGTTCTCCAAAGATTCGGTTGAAGGATTTACAATCCTTGTTAGGAAAGCTTAACTTTGCCTGTCGTATTATGCCAATGGGTCGCATCTTCTGCCGTCGGTTAGCAGGGGCTACGGCAGGTGTTTCTTCCCCTCACCATTTTATTCGTTTGGGGAAGGAATTGAAAGGGGATCTGCAGGTGTGGTCCGTTTTTCTGGAACAGTTTAATGGTAGAACGTTAATGTTGGGGGAAGCTTTTGATAATTTTGATTTTGAGTTATTTTCGGATGCGGCAGGGGGGTCTGGTTTCGGAGTTTACTGTCATGGACAGTGGTGTGCGGATAAGTGGCCGGAGTCCTGGGTAGCAAGGGGATGGGTGCGGAACTTAGCTCTGTTAGAGCTTTTTCCTATTGTGTTGGCGGTAAAGTTGTGGGGTGAAAAATGTAGGAATAGGAAGGTTCGTTTTCACTGTGACAATCTGGGGGTGGTGCAGACTGTTAATAGTTTGACTGCGTCGTCTCCTCCTGAAGTGCGTTTGTTACAGCATTTAGTTTTGGTTTGTTTGTCGCTTAATGCTTGGGTAGTGGCGGTTCATGTGCCGGGGGTGACTAATTGCATTGCGGATGCCCTTTCTCGTTCGCAGTGGGAGCGCTTTCGTTACCTGGCGCCGGAGGCAGAAGCCGATGGATTGGAGTGTCCGGAGTCCCTGTGGGAGCTCTTGGAGGTACTATAGAATCGTTGCTACTGGCATCTATGAGTGCGGGTACGTGGGCTGCTTACGGGAAAGCGTGGTGTGTTTGGGAACAGTGGTGTAGGGAGATAGGTACTAGGGTGGATGAAGGAGACATCCCTTTAGTGTTATTTTTGGGTTCTGTTAGGGAGGTAGGTTGGTCGGTGGCTAGGTTGAATAGATGGGTAGCGGGTTTAGCTTTTGGTTTTAAGATGAGGGGTTTTCCAGATGTTACAAAGAGCTTTCTGGTTAAGCAGATTTTGAAGGGATGGAGACGGGGTTGGAAGACTGAGGATAGGAGACGCCCAGTGTCGTTTGATTTGCTGTTGCGAATCAGTTCGCAGCTGGATGGGGTTTGTCGTTCCCCAGAGGAAGCTAACTTGTTCAGGTTGGCTTTTTCATTGGCATTTTTTGGGGCGTTTCAAGGTCAAAGACTGATCAGGAAGGGAGGGGTAGGAATCTTATGTTGTTCGCCATTCCTGGGTGTTTGTTATGCCCAGTTCAGTGTTTAAGGAACTATGGGTGGCGGCCGACTATGGGGGGTGGTCCTTTGCTTACACATGCAGATGGGTCATTCCGGTCTCGATATCAGTTTTTGGCCATTTTTAAGCGGTGTTTAAAAGGTTTGGGGGTTGATTCGCGGCGCGTTTGGGGATGAGTGATGATGTGATAAAGAGGATTGGCAGGTGGGAATCAGTTCAGTTTCGTTCCTATGTTAGGTTGGGTCGTTTGTAATTAATGAATTATGGTGGTTTTTTACAGTTGTGTGGTTTCTTTTGCTTTGTTTCAGGTAGCCCTCCGGCGTTAGTCTGGATTTTGGGGCATTCCTTTGTGTTCTGGGGAGCTGTGAGGGCGGATGTGTGGCGTCAGTTGGGGTTCGAGAGGGATGTGGCTATCGTACGGTGGCTTGGTTCGTGAGGTATGTTGTGGGTGGGGGGGTGTTGAGAGAAGTACACAAGTTTGTTAGGTTAGATAGGGCTCCCGATATTTTGGTCCTGCATGTAGGGGGAAATGATTTGGGGGTTAGGTCATTTCGGGAATTAATAAGGGATATTAAATTTGATTTATTGAGGTTGTGGGCCCTATTCCCATCCATGGTAACTGTCTGGTCGGATATCGTGCCTCGTAAAGTGTGGCGGGAGGCGAGGTCAGTGGATTGTTTGAATAAGGCGAGGATTAAGGTTAATAGGGCAGTTGGTAGTTTCATGGCCAGGAATGGGGCCTTGGCAGTAAGGCATGCAGAGCTGGAATTGGGAGTAGGGGAGTTTTGGAGGGCTGACGGAGTTCACCTTAATGCGGTGGGCATAGATTTGTGGGCTTTGGGCCTGCAGGGCGGAATAGAGAGGGCTTTGGCGCAAGCTTGAGGGAATAAAGTGGTCAAGTTGCGCGTTGTTGGCGGGCTGAGGTCCTTGAAGTTGGTTGGAGTGATGGTATCCGAGAATGGGAGGGCCTCAATGGTGGGGCTGGACTCTCATGGTTGGGATGTTTGGTTCGAAGTGAGAGGCGTCCATCAGTTTGCTGTCTCCGAGCTGGCGCTTCATGGCTGGAGGCAAGATGGAAGGGCCAAGTTGCTTTGTTTTGGTTAATAAAATAAATAGACTTTGGGGCTTCAAGGACTTCCCTCGTCAGGGGTTAATTTATCTAAGTTATGTTATTTATGGTTATTTATTATTTTTGTTAATAAAACGGCTGCTGTGGCCGATTAAATCCGATCTGGTTTCTGTGTCTTATTTGTGGGGAGTTAATAGTTTGGGAAGGGATTTAGTCAGTGGTAAGAGGCCCCTGAGAATTAACCAATAACCTAATCATGACTGTCCCAATAGATGTCAAGGTACATTGAGATCGGCAGATGGATGTCAGCCAATCCTGTTCTTCTTGTGAGATATGCCACTATCAGAGCTCCTCTCTCTTCGACATGCGTATGCATATTTGGCCGAGATAAAGTTGCATCTATAGTATATAAAGGGATTGGGAGAGATAGCTGTAGGCCAAACAAACATTCAGTCTAATGTATATGGCTAGTCTTAAGGTAGCAGTGTACGCGTGAACTGTGTATTCCCTGCACGACTTCATATATACAGTAGATCAATTGTAACAGTGATATCATGATTACAGGCCTTTAGGTCACTGTTACTAGTGATCTGTATGCATGAACGTGCATAAAAGACACAGACTGTATCCCCCTTTCAGGTACAGAAAATCCTCAAACATCAACAATTTCTCTGTGGGATTCCCTAACAACTAACCAAACAAGCAGCAGATCCTTTACTCAGGTAAACAGTCCTCTATGTGAACACTGGGTTCAAAGAAGATACAGACAGGAAGCTGAGTAATTCAGTTTCTTATTGATATACAGAGTCTGGCTGTCAGCCCAATCTAGAGACTAACATATCTCCATGGGGTTCTTTGGTTCTGCTACAGCAAGAAAGGAAGAAAAAACAAGGTTGGAGAATCTACATGGGCAGGAGAGGAGTCAGTCAGCATGGGAAACCTCTGTAAAGACCCTGCTGTAGTGAAGGGTTAACAATTAAGACACCCTACACACCTCAGGAATGACTTGGCCAGTCGTGTCTTTTGTCCTGCACTTTGCAGTTCTAATTGCAGGCATTGTTAATAGGATAAAGTTGCCAGCCAGAGATTTGACTGAGCGAGACTTTAGTAAGAGATAATGTAACCATATAGCTATAACTATAGCTCATATTTTGCATTCAGGTAAAGGAGCACATTTGTTGTCTTAATGGAAATGCGTCACCAAAGTTTTCTCTGCTAGTTAGAACCAGATAGTAACATATATCCTTTTTTTCTAATCCATTTTTCCCTGAAAATAGTTATGGGGTGGCCATCTGACCTGTTCTTAACAGCATTTAGAAAGCTTTAAGAAAATTGCTTTATGGCAGCCCCATGGTTGATAGACACAATGGTCAGGAGGGGAACTCCTCGACTTCTACAGTTTTCTATGCATGCTTTGTTACCTGTTCAGAGGTCATTAGACAAGGAAGGAATAGAAAAGCGTTTACAATCACCTATTGTGAATGATGGATCTTGTTTTATCAGTCATTCATGTAATGGTAGTAGTCAAATAGCCGAGATCAGAACCAGACAGGAGACACAGTACCAAAAACACAAGGCTGAGAGTGGTCAAAAGCAAGCCAAGGTCAATAATATAAGCAATCCAAATGCACAGACAGAACTGGAACCGTGAGCACAGCTAGGCAGTCACAGACTATCACTGGTATAAGGCCAGGAAGGGGTCAAAATAGAGCACCGAGTCCCAGGATCAGAACCTGATAGGTCATGACTTGGCACTCTATTAGTCAGAACACTAGCACACAGGAATAGATCAGCTAAGCAATCAGCCAATTGCTAGTCACCTTCAGCACACGCCCGCTGTGGGGAAAAAGAGTATTACACCCTGTTGCTAATTATGCTGTTGTGTCACCATGGGACATGACTTAGCAGTGTGTCTCTCCTGGCGCAGTCATGCCGAAGCTGGAGTTTGGAGCCCGGACAGGTAAGTTTGTGACAGATATCACTTCTGTGTATAGATATGCAGTAACTGCAGTAAAGTGATCTTTACAGACGAAGAAGTGGCGCCTATTATTAGGCTTAGTGGCTAGTGTGAAAGCTGCAGGATTTTATGGTTTTTGTTTAAATATATATAGTGACATCGAAAATTAAAAATAACATTACCAAGAATTCTTTAAAATATGTTAAATATAAAAACAGGATTTAAACAAAAGGTCATTTTCTGATGACACATTTCCTTTTAAGCTAGCCTGGTTTATACACCTGCATCATCACATGCTGGCTATTGCACCACTATATGCTGTGCCTTGCACCCACATGGATATTCAACATCAAGGGCACCCTGAGCCCTAGCTACAGGGAGTGCCCTGGTTGAAGAAAGGGTGCCCCTCTTTCACTGCACTGAACCCAGGGAGCAATGCTCTGTGGGTGACCACTGTGACACTTCCTATAATCAGATCAACTACCACTCCCATCCTCTGCTCCAGCTCCTCAAGGGTTTACTGTACTACCATCAACATAGCTATGTAGGGGGTAGGGACATTGCTAGGTTAAAACATTTGGGGCCTGGGCCCCCAATGTTTTGTCCCAGGCCCCAAATCTACTGCCTGCCAGACAGATACAACTGTATTGCCATCCTCAGGACAGCAATACAATTTAATCTAATGCACTGGAAGAGCTAAAGGACCTGTGATGACATCATAGTCCATGTGATCAGTGCTGAAGGCTGTAGTTGAGAAGAACCTGTGATGATGTCACCATCATGTGACCAGTGCAGGAGAGGATGGCGTTCAGCTGTGAATAGGAGAAGTCCTGGGGAAAAAGCTGTGGTGAGGTCTGCTACATGAGAAGAGGTGAAGGGATGGGTTCTCAGTTTAAGAGGCAGAGTAATGCTGGGAGTTGTGGTTATTTAACTGGGACTGTATGTTAGGGCTGAAGAGAGGGATGTTATGTACATGGGACTGTATGTTGGAGTGGGGTGGAGTGATGTTATTTACATGGGACTGAATGTTGAGGGGGTGATGTTATTTACATGGGCCTGCATGTTGGAGACAGCTGGGACAGGATGATGTTGTTTACATACGACTGTGTGTTGGAGGCAGCTATGGGAGGGAATGATGTTATTTACATGGGACTGTATGCTGATGGCAGCTGTGGGAGGGAATGATGATATTTACATGAGACTGAATGTTGAGGGCGGCTATGTTATTTACATGGGACTCCATGTAGAAGACGGCTGGGGGATGGAGTGATGTTATTTACACAGCACTGTATGTTGATGGCGGTAGGGGTGAGAAAACTGTTTTCAAGTTCAGTGTACAAGGTTCGGGTTATCTAAGAATTCTGCTTTTCCATAACGGAATTCTTAGATATCCTGAACCCAAACCTTGTATGCTGAACTTGAAAACAGAAGTTCGCTCAACAATAGATGACGGCTGTGGGAGGGAGTGATGTTATTTACATGGGACTGAATTTTGAGGGGGTGATGTTATTTAACTGTGACTATATTGGAGGAGCAGAAGGGAGGGAAGTGATATTATTTACATGGGACTGTATTTTGGAGGGGGCTGTAGATAGAGAGGAAACTTTTTTTTACATGGGAGTGTATATTGGAGGGGGCTGGAGAGATGGTGTGATGTTATTTATGTGGGATTCTATGGTGGAGGGAGGAAAATAGTGTTATTTACATGGGACTGTATGGTGGAGGGGCAAAGGAATTATAATTTCTGAGGACACTAAAGGGAGGAATATAACTAAAGAGGGTACTGCAGGGGGACAATTCCCCTAACTTTGTCAAGAAATTTGATATGTTCCGAATTAATTTGTCACAAATCGCAATAAATTTGGAATACCCAGGCCTCCCTTCCTAATTATATTACTCCCACTTGTTGGCCCAATCTCAGTGTGAAGGCTTAGAACTTAAACTGCAGGGAGAGTGCAGGTGGAGTGTATTGACGTGTGCATTACGTCCGAGTGCACCCACATCCATACTTAATCCGTTCTGTAGATACTGTTCCATCAGTATTACAGGCAGTTTACATTTATCGCCTTCTAGATCACTGTGCAGGGCACCAAGATTCATAGCTAATCCCTTTTGTTAGCTGTCGCAATTATTGTGCGTCAGTATTATATTTTAATAAAAGTGCCAAGTCTAATTTATTGTTGTGGACGTAACTCTGCAGTGCACCAAGATTCAAGTCGTCAGCAGCAATGGCGGTAACAGTGTGCAATAGTGTTGAGCAAATCGAGCAAGTCGATTCATTCAAAACTTTGTATGAACACTGTACTGATATTTGTCTACGTACAGCATTCAAATGTATGGTCTCAGGTAAGGGAAATTCATTATCACCGAAGTCTCGCGGGACTTCGGTGAATAACTTCGGACTTCAATTTTTAAACTTGAAAAGCAGTTTAGAACTTGAATCCGAAGTCTTGAGGAACCGGGTGACAATGAGATTGAAGATGCACGCGAAGTAGGGCACATGGGTCGGCCTTTCCTGATGCAGCGCAAACAAAATGTTCTTCCCATTATTAGTAACCATGGTTCCTATCTCCAGTTGAGGAGACAGCCAGTGTTTGATTTCTTTATTGATGACACATAGCAGCTCCTCCCCGGTATGGCTCCATTTGCCCAGGCTGACCAGGTGAAGAACTGCGTGATGACGCCTAGTTTGCATAGGTGATATGCTGGAGGACCACTGTGAACTGTTCCTACAAATGGAGGGTAAGGACAAGGTGAATGATGAGGAGACAGAGGAGGACATTGGCGCAGAAATCCCAGGATTACAATGATGAGATGGCACTGCCATCACCTTGCCATGTTGGGGGTGTTCCTGGTCGGGAACTATATTTACCCAGTGGACAGTGAACAACATATATTGTCCTTGACCATATTTGAGACTCCACACGTCAGCGCTGGTGTAAACTCTACCAGACACAGAGAGGCCCAAGGACAGGCACAAGCCATCAGTTCTCTGAAATGTGCAGAGTCAACTACATGGAAAGAGAGGGACTGTAGTACCAGCAATTTAGCTAGGTGCACATTCAGTTTCTGAGCCGTTGGATAAGTGCATGCATACTGTTGTATTTTAGCAATCGCCTCAGTGATCGATTGCTGTTGAAACAAGTGAGGAGGAGCATCAGGAGCAATAGACGATGTTGAAGTCGATGGGAAGCAACAACAGCTTCCTTCTGCTGATGTGTCGAGCCCTGACTGTTGGAGAGGGGGAGCGGGCTGGTGGAAGATGCAGCAGTTGCTAAATCAGTCTGTAACGCTAAATGAGGAGCATGGTTTTCCCACGCCACATTATGGATATACTCCATGTGTTGACACAGAGCTGTCGTGCCAACATTAGCACCCTGGCCGCACCTCAACCACATATACTGCATGCCACCACACTAACATCCCCCAGTGACTTGCTTAAAAATTCTCACACAACCAAGAATGGCATTTTCCCTCCACCATTGTGTGATGCTTGCCTGACGCTGCTTTTATGAACCCCTGCAATGCAGACGGTGTACCCCACCTGTGTTTGGCTGCAGTTCTCCCACTGCTTCCACCCTGCTGTCTCATGGGCATGTTTCCGCCCTGCTGTCTCATGGGCACGTTGCCAACCTCGTCCCCTGATGATGACGATGCCTCCTCTTTACTTGGCTCATGTGATCGACTACTTTGTCATCTACATTGGTTTGTTCCTCACTAATGTCACCCTCACGTGGCGATATATTAGGGTACATTCACACGACCGTATATTTGTATCCGCTTCCGTTCCGCAGCCGTTCCGCAATTTGCGGAATATATGCGGACCTATTCATTCCTATGGGTCAAAAAAGTGTGCGGACAACATTCAGTATGTTGTCCGCATCCGTGTTTCCGCATTTGTAGTCCGCAAGAATATGAAGCTTGTCCTACTATTGTCCGCACAGATCGGTCCGCAGCCCCATTCAAGTCTATGGATCCGCAATTAGCGGATGACATACGGAATGGTTTCAGTATGTCATCCGATTTTTGCGGATCCGTTGCCGTAGGCACTGCCCACAGAGGTTGGATCTAAATATTAAAATTAGATATTACCTTGATGAGAAGAAACACACATACAACTTGCTGCACAAAATGGCACGTGTGGATGTGAGCAAGCTGATTGTTCTGATCCAAGAACGACCAGAACTCTGGGACACCAGGAGTGATTTGTATCATGACCGGGTCCGAAAAGACCGGTCATGGGAAGATGTTGTCAAGGAGCTCCTACCTACTGAATGGGCAAGATGCAAGACGGACAAACGTTTGGGACTTAGTAAGTACACTATATTTTTTAATAACTTTACCTATAGTGTACAACCATTATGTCCTGTAGCATCCCTTTTTGCAATTTCCCGGATAGTGTTCACATATCTGCACTACAAATTGTCATGGGCCTTGCAAAGTGACATAGATTAGTTTTTAATAATCTCCTGTAATGCACTAGATCACTTTATTTAAAATTCATCTCTGAACATTAAATGCAAATGCAAATCTTCCTATGTCTCTTTGCAAAGCCCAAGTAACTTTCATGTGCAGACGTCTGCAAAGATAGAACACTGGCCTGGAACAGTGGATGCCACATGACTTGCTTGTGCAGCTCTTATGAACATTTCTGTCATGGCTTTCATCAATGTTCATAGGGCCTAGCAAAATGACAGTGAAATGTTTTTCTTTTAATAATCTCCAGTAATGCACTAGATCAGGCATGCTCAACCTGCAGCCCTGCAGCTGTTGCAAAACTACAACTCCCATCATTCATGGACAGCCTACAGCTATCAGCCTACAGAAGGGCATGCTGGTAGTTGTAGTTTTACAACAGCTGGAGGGCCGCAGGTTGAGCATCTCTGCACTAGATCACTTTATTTAATATGCATCTCTGGACATTAAATGCAAATCTTCCTATGTCACTTTGCAAAGCCCAAGTAACTTTCATGTGCAGACGTCTGCAAAGATAGAACACTGGCCTGGAACAGTGGATGCCACATGACGATTTCTGTCAGCCATCTGTGAAAGCATCCCCAGTTTACCTGTTCCAGGCCAGTGTATCCTTGCAATAAAAATTATAATAAAGAGTTCGGACCAACGATATATATATATATATATATATATATATTTTTTCATAAGTGCATATCCATAAAGCAGAACTATAGGTATATAAAGTTATGGTTGCACAGCATATAATAAACAATAAGAGTAGAAATAAATTTAAATATATGTGGCGCTATGCCGACTAAAGATAAAAAAGGAAGTCCTTAGTTACACATATTTGCAAATGCGTGATCATGCCCACTCACCAGACGTCACAGTATCTTCCTGTGGAGTGGGTCCCTACACTCATCTATGCCTCTGTTCAGACTATATCCAAGTCTCCATTGTTCAGGGCGTGTGAAACCAGCTAAATAGGTATCCTACCAGGAAGTCCTAGGTGAATGGGCGTCGTCAGGTCCAAAAGGAGCATGCGAGGCTCAGTATATAACGATAAAAATTATAATAAAGAGTTCGGACCAACGATATATATATATTTTTTTTTTCATAAGTGCATATCCATAAAGCAGAACTATAGGTATATAAAGGTATGGTTGCACAGCATATAATAAACAATAAGAGTAGAAATAAATTTAAATATATGTGGCGCTATGCCGACTAAAGATAAAAAAGGAAGTCCTTAGTTACACATATTTGCAAATGCGTGATCATGCCCACTCACTTGGATACTTGGATATAGTCTGAACAGAGGCATAGACGAGTGAAGGGACCCACTCCACAGGAAGTTACCGTGACGTCTGGTGAGTGGGCATGATCACGCATTTGCAAATATGTGTAACTAAGGACTTCCTTTTTTATCTTTAGTCGGCATAGCGCCACATATATTTAAATTTATTTCTACTCTTATTGTTTATTATATGCTGTGCAACCATACCTTTATATACCTAGTGTATCCTTGCAGACATGTGCACTAGAAAGTTGCATGGGCTTTGCAAAGTGGCATAGAAAGCTTTTGCATGTCCATAGATGCAGTTTATAAAAAGTGATCTAGTGCATCACAGGGGAGGCACACGCCGTATCAGTGCTGCCTCCACTACACTGTTTACAAGCTGGCCGACTCTGGGGTAGTGGTGAGTAGGTGTAATTACACCTCACTGCCCCAATTGTGATGAATCGCTTATGTCTGATATTGTACATTATTTCATATGTTAATATATAGATATATATATATATATATATATATATATATATATATATATATATATTTTTTTTTTAAAGTTAAACTCGCCAAAACAAAGTGGAATTCTTGCCGGGATCAGTTCAGGAGAGAATTCAATGCAGCGAAGGGCCATAGCGGTGACGGGAAGTCCAAAAAAAAACCTTACATGTACACAAAGGACCTACAATTCCTTTTACCAGTTATGGACTTGCAACCGTAAGTAATCAGATGATTAGCATGGGTTCGACATCTGTGACCTCTAACTATTCAACTTCTATGCAGCGGCCCTACAATAGCGCTGTGGCCTTTTTCAGATTTCACTCTGACCAATTGACCCGAGTTATGACGTCACTAGGCCAGAGTGAACCCAAAAGAAGGCCGAAGCGCTATTCTAGCACCACTGCTTTGTCAAATAGCTGATTGGTGGGGGTCATGGTTGTTCTATCCATAGATAATTTGCAATACATGATCCTAAAGTATACTTCTTTTTCAGCACGGTGGACAATATTCAGGTGGATGAAAGTTCTTCATCCACCGATATTGAACAGACCCCACCACCACCACCAGCACCACCATCCTATCCAGAGGCCGAAGAAGCATCTGATATCAGAGTTCTTCCAGAGGAGGAGAGCCAACATGAGACCACGGCTCAAAGGCCAGTGCAACGGCAAAGGAGACAGCGAAGAGGAGGAGCCGTTCAACAACCTGCCCCTCAGATGTCAATGAGAGAATATATTGATTCTGAAGTGATCCAATATTTAAAGAGTCACAAATCTGACAGCCCTGAGGAGCAACTGTTATGTGGCCTAGCCCCTGGTTTGAGGAGAATTCCGCCTGACCGACATTTGATGGTCATCAATGTATTGTCATCAGTACTATTTTTATTTCAAGGGGATAATATGCCCCTTGAAATGATCCGATACATTGATGACCTGAAAATGCGTCAGGCACAGTTATTAGTTTCTCCTCAAACCAGGGCTCAGCATCCTGAACAGCCACCCACTTTTCCCACAACTTCTACTTCTAGCGAAGTAGTGTACACACCTAGTGGGCCATACACCCGCGAATTATTTGATTTATAAATTCCTTTTTTCTACGTTTATAAAAAAATATTTTATATCATCATTGGTCTTTGAATTTTTTTATTATTATAATTTATTAGTATAAGATTTTTTTATGTAATAAGAATTTACCTGTGTTACATTACACCTTTCATTATGCCTAAATTAGGCTACTTTCACACTAGTGTTTCAGTTTTCTGGTATTGAGTTCCGTCATAGGGGCTCAATACCGGAAGAAAATGCTTCAGTTTTGTCCCCATTCATTGTCAATGGGGACAAAACTGATCTGAAGACAACGGAGGCTCCTAAAAGCATTCCGTTCCGTCTTCAGACCGGAGAACAAACCGCAGCATGCTGCTCTCCGGTCGAGGCATCTGCACCAAGACGGATCCGTCATGACCCCCAATGCAATTCAATGGGGACGGATCCGTTTAGTGTGACTCAATGGTAAATGGATCTGTCCTCTATTGACTTTCAATGGAGTTAATGACGAATCAGTCACCTGCACACATACATACATACATACAGAGATACACATAAACATACACAGACATATACACATACAAATACACATACATACTTACATCTCCAGGCATGCCGCAAGTCTTCACAGAGCAGGAGGGCACGCAGATATGACGATTCCACACAGCGCCTAGCATTATGGGCTTCTCATTATATCAACCTATATTTAATATTTTTTTCTTTAAACAAAAAAATTGGGTTGATAATAATGAGGTATTAGAGGGTATTTTTGTAATTTTCAAGTATTACTACTCTAAATATTAGAGTATTTTATTTAAAAAACTTTCATGGTCTAATTGTAAAAATAGCTTATAGGCCATAAAACTTTTTAAAAGTAAATTTATTAAAAATTAATTACAAATAATACCCCAGCCCGCAAGCCCACGTCAAGGGTCCTCATTCTCTTGCGAGTCCCTAAACTAACACTAAAAAAAAAAAAAAAGGGAACTAACTAACTAAAAAATTATGAAGTAATTTATTTAATTTAAACCCAGAGACCAGATGAAATCAACGACCACCACGGATGGCATCCATCTGCCACGGCAATGCACCCTCTGGACTGCAAAAGTAGTCCGCATAGCGTTCCCGAACAGCTAGTCCAGCTGTTCCAGGTCTGCCATGTCGGACTTGTTCAAAATTGACAGGTGTGGTTGTCAAATTTTGGACAAGTTCTGCATCCAAGGACACATCGTGGATCCTGGTGAAATTGTGTAAAACTACACAAGCTTGGATCACCAGGGTGACATTTTCCGGATCCATTTGCATTGACGACATGAATACTCTCCACTTAGCAGAAAGTATTCCAAAAGCGCACTCCACATACCGGCGTGCACGAGTCAGTCGGTAGTTGAATATGCGCTTTCGGTCGTCTAAATCGCGTCCGGGGAAGGGGCGCATGAAATTCGGTGATAATGCAAACCCTTCATCAGCCACACTTACAAATGGAGCCGGGGGACCTGCAGATCCAGGCAGTCGTCTGGGCTCCGGTAGGGCTAACTGATTAGCAGGAAGTCGCTCACCCATTGTGGATGCACAAAAGATGCGGGCGTCTGATGTACTTCCGTAGGCCCCAATATCCACAATTACAAACCTGTAGTTACTGTCAGCTAAGGCTAACAGCACTACAGAAAAGTACTGTTTGTAATTAAAGTATCGGGACCCTGAGTGAGCGGGCTTCTTAACACGTATGTGTTTTCCATCAAGTGCCCCAATGCAGTTAGGAAACTGCGCAGAATTTTGGAAACCCTCGGCGATAAGTAGCCAATCTTCCGCCTTGGGGGTGGGCATCACCGCTTCTCTGAGACGTTGCCATATCACTTCACACGTTTGGCTGACTATCCCAGAGATAGTTGAGACCCCCAGCAGGAACTCGAAATGCAGCGAAGCATACGAATTTCCAGTAGCCAGGAATCTGAAAGATATAAAATATAAAAAAGAATGTCAAATATGTGATCAAGTAGTTAAAAGGTACACTATATGACATAACAAACTCAGTTCTAAGTATATCTGCTAGTTGGTGAATTTTTCGTTTTTATAGACAACTTATCCCAAATACACAGACAATTTGGAAAACCATAATGATAAGTAACACAGCTTTTTCTCAATATACTGATTTAAGTCCTCATTATTATAGATGCATTTACTGTAAGCTCTAAAATGATCATAATTTCAACCAAAATAACCTAGGCGAGTACCATAGCCTGAGAAAATCACGGACACCTCGTTTTTTAAAGTACACATGAAAAAAGGTCCCTATTTTTACAGACTGCCCAGAAATTTCTGGACAGTTGGCAACCCTGCCCTGAGCTGATACATAAACCTCTCAGAGATATGTGGCATAATGTAGTATGACTCAAATAACCTCCAATAATTTAATTAAATTAGAAATTTTTAACAAATTGAATATGAAAAAAAGAAGAAGAATTTTTACCTCAAAGTGACGATTAGTCTTTCTTCTGGTCCTATACAGCGCCTCATGTTCGTATCGTGAAAGGTTAGGTACGGACGAAGAGTTGCTAGCAGACGATCAAATGACTCCAATGACAGACGACAGAAGTTGTGAAATTTCATAGGGTCCTGTCGCAGGTCTGCATACAATGTATGGAAGTGTCCCTTCCTGAGCCTTTGGGAGACTATAGGATGCACCCATTGCCTCCTTCTCCTCCTTGGTTCTTCTTCCTCTAGCATATCAGAATGACTTCCGAAACGCCGGGAAAGGAGCCAGCGTAGAAGAAGTCCTCTTTCAATGTACTTGGGCATGATTGTCGCACAGAAAAACGGAAGAATCTAATACCAGCAAGGCACGAGATACTCACACAGCTCTATCCGACAAGAAAAGCACAAAAAATGGCGCCTGTTGGAGCATGTGACTCATCTACATTAAAGTTTCCTTGACAACTATGAATATAATTATTTTTAATTCATTCTTTTTTTTTTCCCTTTCGCAAAAAACGGTCCGCAAAAAACGGATAACATACGGAACACAAACGGAATACATTCTTCCGCAAAATGCGGACAAACGGTTCCGTTATTGCGGACCGCAAATCAGAAGGTATTCCATACGGTCGTGCGAATGTACCCTTAGACTGTCTGTTGAGACGGAGTCTGACGCACAGTAAGTCTATGTATAACAGAACAGATTAAGTATGGTAGATGTGCAAGATGTACAGGGTGATTACACTCTCCCTGCACTCCTCCTCTGCAATATTGTTTTTTTAAATGTTTGCAGCAACTCTGAAGTGCATTCATGCTTGTCACACCTTGTCACATCTCTCCCTAAGCTTAGTTCACAGGGAGATGGTGGAGACCATGTGGGACAATGCTTTTATAGGGCTGTGACATCAAAGGGGATGGCTATCTGTGGATTGGCTGGCTGCATGTTATTATGGGTGATCTTGCATTCCAGGGCTTTGTAGTTTTACTTTGTAACACGTGTGCCAGCATTTTAGGGGGAAAAAAACTTACCACGAAGCATGAGGAAATTCCGATTTGTTGCAAATCAAATTTTTTCTAAATTTCGAATCGAATTCCACTTTGGATGCTGTGATTCACTCAACACTAGTGTTCTGAACTTCATAGGCTTTAAGAAAGAAACTAAATAAGAAAAATCCAACAGATTAAGGCCATTGAATAACCATATGCTATATAAACCATTAGGTTTTCGTTTCATCCAATCATTGTTCTGAACATAAGAACTTTTGAACTCCCTCAGTATTCTCATTTACCACCTCTGCTTGTAAAGTATTCCGTGAATACTACACCCTTTTCAGGAAGAAGTGCTTCCTTGTGTTTCCCTTGTGTATAGTTAACATTTTAAAACATGACCTACTGTTTTAGCATTTCCCCTCTAAAACATGTTTCCTTTCATTGCTTCACTATTCAATGTATGCAATTTTCCATTACCTCTTTAACCTCTATATGCATAGTTTCATAGCAAAGGCTTAACTATGTGGGCGAGACCATCTCTGTAAAACATACTGAACGTACATACTTTGGAGAACTTCAGAAGAGTACCGTCTTTCCCAGAGGTATGCTCTGCTTATAGCTCTGCTTATATGATTCTTGTTTTAGGATTTTTCAGCATATTCACAGTCTGACTGTACAACCAGTATATAGAAAATAAAAGTATGGTTATATGTGTATCCTATAAAGAGTAGAATGACCCTTTTCTTTCTCTTTTTTTCCTGTTTTCACAGTAATTATCATGTAAGATATTATAGAACTTGCAGAAAATATATACAACATGAAAAAAGCAATAAAACAACTATCAATTATGCCATCTAATATGTAGTTTATCTTCAATATGATCAACGCAGGTAGAATGGACAATTGTAAACTTAAAAGGGTATTCCCATCTTGTACATTGGGGGCATACCGCTAAAATATGCCCCCAGTGTCTGAAAGGTGCGGGTCCCACTTATGCTTATAACGGAGCCATGCAAAGTGCTGAAGGTGCACTGCACATGCACAGCTGTCCTCCATTTAATTCCCTGGGACTGTCGAAAACAACCAAGCACTGGCTCCGCTATTTCCGTAAGCCCCATAGAAGTGAATGGATCGGTGGCCGCACTTGCGTGGTGTGATTCCCATTAATTTCAATGGGACTTCCAAAAATAGCCAAGCAAACCGCTCATTTATTTTTGCCACAGAAATGAATGGAGGATGGCTGTGCATGCACTTTGCGTGTTCAGTTCAAGTATAGGTGCTGGTCCCAGAGGTGGGAACTGCACCTATTGGATATTGGGGGCATATCCTAGCTATATACCCCCAATGTCCAAGATGGAAATACCCCTTTAAAGAGAAAAGAAGAAGGTAGTAGAGAAGGTTTTGAAAGCACTAGGACTGGACAGTAAGAAAATGTTGCTGTTGTTGTCATTGTTGCTAATTTTTATATATAGATACTGTAGCTAGTAAAGGGAAAAGTTTTATTTAGGTCTTTAACTATAGGGACCTTAGTGCCTGGGGGTAAAAGGAAAAAAGCAGCCTCTCCTCCTGCACAATATAAAAAAGCAATAAAGGATATTTCTCAAATAAACATGCAGAGTTCTGGGGGTGAAAATATGGTGGGGGATATGGCCTCTGCTAAACATATGGAAGAAAGTGAATGTTCTGAAACAGATGTCGTGGGCACACAAAATGTTAATATACCAGCTAATGAGTTGCTCCTAAATATCCAAAAGTGTTTAAGAAGAAGTTAAATTTGGCAGTATTAGAGATGTCTAAATAACTAAGTGAAATTGGGCAGCGTACATCGGTGCTGGAAGAAAACATGGATAAAGTGGTGACAGCATTTGATGTCATTAAAAATAAATCAAGAGTTAAAGAGGAAAGGTTGGATGCGTGCACACTATAGAAAAAAGCACCAGTCTATGTGAACTCCCATGGTCCTGGTCACCAGAGAGGCCTGCACTTTTTCCAGCACTGGATTGCAGGGTGGCCCTAACCCCTGAATACAAGCAGTGCATAATGTGAAAAATACAAGCAGTTTCATAATGTGAAAAATGAATCAAGCCAGCAAAGGAGACAACATGGACAATCACAATACATTAGTAAGTGCCTTGTATTAACTATCACTACATAATAAATTCTGTTTGCTAAAGTGAGGCAACCCCTTTAAGTCCCAGTTAAATATTTTAAGATAGATAGGCCCCTGGCAAAATTATTAAGAAGCATTTAAAATAATGTGGTACGGTATATAAAATTAAGGACTGGAATATGAGGGTTTTTTTTAAGGCCTTGAAGGCTCTTCATTCTTATCCAACTGCTAAATTAAAATTGTCCACTAATAAAAGGGAGAAAATTGCGATTAGAAGAGGAACTAGGATGTCCTCTTTCACTAGGCAATTTTGCATTAGCCATGGATATAAACTGAGTTTTTTGCAGATGATATTCTGTTGACCTTATCTAAACTTCTTACTTCACTCCCAAATTTATTTACGATTCTGGAGGAATTTGGATTGTTATCAGGACTTCGGGTCAATGTTGAGAAGTTAGAAATTATATATTGTAATATGCAGAAAAATGTGCAGAAATTAAATTTTTTGTGTATTAAAAAGGAGAAATATATATCCTACTTGGTAATAAGGATTTGTATAGTAGGAAGGAGGACACTTTGGGTGGAATTGGAAAAGGAATTGATATATCCATTGAAGTGGGAGACAATTCTTTGGGCATGGGAGGGCCCCTTTTGAAAGGGCCCCTGTGTGGAATTAATTGTGATAAATAAGAGGAAGAAATTTAAAACAGTAAGATCCATAGTAATGGGATTTTTTGGGAATCATCTGTTTGATCCAGGGTTAAAGGAAGTGAATTTTAGTTGGTGGATAGAGAAAGGTATTGTAAGAACAAATTTTTTTTTAAAGATAGAAAACTTGGAAGTTTAGAAAACTATCTAAATGGGATGTTCTAGCAGGTGAATTTATTAGGTTAGTACAGATTTTTTGGCTTTGTGAAATGGATTTTTGAAAGAGAGAAAGCTCAGAAAACATGACTGGAAAAGTTAAATGTGTTGGACCCTACAAGAAAAGGTATGATTGCAGGGCTCTATTTGGATATTAATGACAGGACAGTAAATTTACAACATGCTGAAATAGGAACAGGATTTACATTTGGATTGGACAAAAGAAAAATGGAATAAAATAAGTGAAAAACTTAGCAGAGGTAGCAAGCACGCGTCACAGTAGAAACATAATTGAAGTTGTATCATAGAGCCTATTTAACTCCAAGTAGAATAACCAGTATTTATAAAACGAATAATGATAAATGTTATAGAGGGTGCCGTGAGGAAGGAACATTGAATCATAAGTGGTGCGATTGTGGTGTAGTAGGTAGGTTCTGGAAAGATGTTTCAGAGATGTATAAGATAGTAGGAATAGGAGTGACCTTGTCCCCTGAAGTTTATCTATTGGGAATGGACTTTAATAGGGTTCCCAAGAAAACTAATATTTTGATACAGCATATACTGGCAGTGAGTAAAACACATCTGGCGAGAGATTTTTAGTTTTGTTCTTAAATTAGGGGATTTGGGGGAAGATAAGATGCAGTTAGATATGATACATTGGAAAGATTTTAAGAAATCTTGAGAATGTGGGACATATTGCTGATAAATGAACAGGTTTAGGTTCCAATGTAATTGACGAGAGGAATGAGAAATATTATTACCGTAAATTATTAAAATATTCAGGATTTTTTTTATGGGGGAGAGAATACCATTAGCATAGTTATATTTAGTTATGGCTAGCAGAAGGACCCGGCTTCGCATGGGTATATTTCATCCATTTTATTTAATGTGTCTGTGTGTCATTAAAAGATATTGACATTATCCCCCATAACATTGACCTCTACAGCACCCCGCCCCCTTAACAGTGAACTCCACAGCCTCCCACCCCTTAACACTGCCCCATCTCCTTAAAATGGGATCTCCACAGCAGCCCATCCTCTTAACTTTGACCTTCAAAGCAGCCCGCCCCTTTAACAGTGAGTTTCACAGCACGCCACTCCCTAGACAGTGACCTCTACAGCACCCCGCCCCTTAGCATTGACCTCCATAGGGGACCGTCCCTTTATCTGTGACCTCCACTGTTTCTTGCCCCCTTAACCGAGACCTCCACAGCAACCGTCCTTTTAACAGTGACGGCCACAGTACCCCGTTCCCTTAACAGTGACATCACAGTACCCTGCAGCTGCTCCTTTGCCCCGGCCAACTAAACAGTGGACGCCACAACGCCCTGCCCCTTTAAGGCTAGGTCTACATGATAATGTGTCGCGCAACATTTTGTCACACTAATATTGCACAACAATTTTTATAATGATAGGCTATGGTGTCGCAGCATGTCGCATGCCATAGTGCAACACCATAGACTATCATTATAATAATTGTTGCATGACATTGGTGCAACATCAATGTCTCGTGACACATGCAGCAGTGTAGTTGTGCCCTATGTGTCGTGCGACTTATTGTAAATAAAAATGTAAGCAAATAAAAATGGCTGGGTTGTTATGGAAACCTGGAGTAAAACTCTGTGTACATGTATGTGACCGTGTGTAAAAAGCAGGTTGCGCCAAGGCCTGTGGGAGGTAAGCACTGAATTTAGCTGGCTGCTAATTACCTCTCATTACCAGCCTGGTTACTGGGCTGGGTTGTTATGGAAACCTGCAGTAAAATTGTGTGTGTTTTTGTGTGTGTGGAGACCAAGGACCTGCGAGCTTCTATTGGCTGATAAGGGACATGTGACCGTGTGTATGGCAGTTGGGATATGAAAAGAAAAATTTCCAGGCTAATATTGGCTAATGGAGGTCATATTTTGGGAATATATCAGGAACGATAATTCCTAGAGAGCTAAGACTTGGTCTAAAACCTTCCCGGACACCTGATGTACATGTGTGCCAAATTTGGTGAAGATCGGTCCAGTAGTTTGGTCGCGCATAGAGAGCAGACGGACAGACAGACAAAAACTCATTTTTATAATATTAAGAGATGATGTTAGAAGATTTTCTATTTTTGTTTACTTTTCATTTGTCTTTTTAAAAAACAAATGATATGGAAAAAAATCCATAGGGACTTCAGAGGATGTGGTTGTACCAGGTACTGGAGCCTGAGGAGGCTCAAAGCTCTCTCTGTCCCATATGAAGACACCAGTACTGAAAATGATGTGTCATATTTGAGGACACTGGGGCAGATTTGCTAATGCTGTTCTATATTCAGACAGAATAAACATAGAGTAGCAGTCTAAAACGCACCAGATTTATCACGATGGCTAATGCAGGTTGATATATTTGGTGCACTGTTAGACACCATGTTGTATCAAGCAACTCTATATATAAACACATAGGGGGATGAACTCTGAAAGATGAAAGGTGGAATCTGATTGTTTGCTATGGGCAACTAAGTCAGCTTTCCTTTACACTAGTTTTGAATCTACCCAATATTGTTCAGACTTGCCCCAGTGCCCCAGATTTGTGTCCTGATATCCTATGACAAGCCTATTTCAATGTCCCTCCTCTATGATGGACAAAAAATTGATTCCCCTTGAATCCGAAATTCCCTGTGCTTCTTGGTAACAAATCTTTTTTTTTCCAAAATAGCGGATCCACATATTACAAAGTGAAAGTAGCCCGGGAATGTGAGATCACCCATAATGCCGTGCAGCCAGCCATTTCACTGTGAACTGAGTATAGAGAGATGTGAGAAGTGCTTATTCATAGTTAATCAGTCATTTCACACATAGACTTACTGTGAGTCAGACTCAGTGTTAAAGGTTGGTATAATATATAGCTGCGTTTATCTTGTTGAACTGCTGCGACATTCATAGTTAATCTGTTACTGATTTAGTTGCTGTACAGTATGGCCAGCAGACAGTTGCCTGAGCCCTCCAAAAGAACGGTCAGTGGCAAAAATGTTGGTGTAGCAGGCACAAGTAGCAGCAAAAGACGGGGGAGGGGGGATGGTATCAGCAGCTGCAGCAACACTATCATCCAGTGGTCTGACCAACACCAAGGTGTTTTGACCAACAGTCCAGCTGTATTGAAATTGTCAGCCAGGAATTGGTGGGTTCCTCTGACACCATGATTAGTTGGCAAGGCCCAGGACCTTCCTCTGTGCCCTCACCTGCATCTCCCACCGGCCCACATCCACTCTCCGGCAGTCAGGGCTCGAAAAAGTCAGGAGAAGGAAGCTGTGGTTCCTTCCCATCAACTTCAATGTCGTCTATTGCTCCTGATGCTTCTCCTCCTCGTCACTTATTTCAACAAAAATCATTCACCGACAGTATACGTGCACTCATCCAATGGCGCAGAAGTTGAACATGCGCCTGTACTACAGTCCCTCCCTTTCCATGCAGTTGACTATGGAAGTAGTATGTAGTAGAATATGGAAATTAATCTTTTTTTATGCACCCTTTAGAGGGGGCCAAGTCTCAAGTGATGACCATCCTCATCTTTTGGTGGCTTTACTTCTTCCCAATTATCCTATGCGGTCTCCATGTCCGATAAAAATCAGCAAGATGCAGAGAGAGCAGGAGCTGGATTTTCCTGATGACATGTGATCGGTATTGATGTAGAAAAGGAGGAAAAGCAGATGGCAGAAGAAGGGTCTTAGACCTGTAGGGCAGGAGAGTGGTTGAGGTTGGTAAAGTGGGTTTTTCTTCTGTCACTCCAGGAATACCCCATGACCATTTTTCTCTCCTCTCTTATCAATTCATTGGATCCAACTGCCGGTCACCTGCTGGGCCATGAGGTACTCTTCATATGTAGTTTCAGGATGCAAGGGTTAAAGGTAAGTATAACTTTAATTATTAGATAAAGTGTATATAGTGGTCAACTAATGGCCCCATGTGGCCCCTTTATGTCATTCTCATACAAGGGGGGATTTTCAGGAGATTGCAGGCCACAACAGCAATAATTTGCATATTGTGCCACGCATCTAACCAGCCAAACCCCATATCTGCAACAGCCTATGTTTAGCCCACATATTATATGGCAGCTACTCTCCCTTATGGGATTCAACCAGTTCCCTCAGGTTCTCCAGATCCGGTTGTTAAAATTACAGCAGCAGCTGGAGATGAGCGCTTCCATTCCATAGTTTAGTTCCTTAGGCTTTTTCAAAGTTGGGTGGTATGTGTGTGTAGTATATATATGGTGTATTTATGTATATGTACCATGTATATGGTGTATTTATGTGTGTTGCATATATATGGTGCATGTATATGTAAACATGTGTCGTGACGCTGCGTGTCTGCCATTGAGTAGGGAACCTGTTGTTTGATCCATCTACCATGTTCAGCCCATCTGGTATTAACTGTAATACATATTTAAAACGAAATACCTCCAGTTCATAGTATATATTTGTATAATTTTCAATTTCTTTTTTTTAAAGGAGTTCATGTCTACAGTGTTAACATTTTTTATTAAAATTTAATGTATAAAATTAAATATTTCTGTTTCTTTCTGTAGTTTTCCATTTGACAGAACAGAGACATTTACAAATCGGCCGTTTTTGAAGTTCTTCATTGTTTGTATTGTTTTCAGAGTATATGGTACGGGCCCATTTTTGGCTTCGCATTTTCGTTTTTCCTCTCAACGTTCCAATAGCCATAACTTTTTACATTTTCCATTAATATAGCCATATGATGGCTTATTTTTTGGGAGATAAGTTGTACTATTTAATATTACCATTCAATTTACCATGTCTGTTATTGGAAAGTGGGAAAGAAATTCTTTGTGGGGTTAAATTACAAAAATATACTATTCCGCCAAGGATTTTACATCACTGCGTTCACTGTGTGCTAAATATGACAAATATTTGTTTTACTACTTTTAAAAATATAAAAAACCTTTGAAAAAAAATCTAAATTTTCTTTGATTACCATTTTCTGAAAGCCATAACTTTGTGACATTTCGGTCTACAGAGCTGTATGAGGGATTGTTTTTTTCAGGATGAAATTTAGATTTTATTGGTACCATTGTTGTGGTACGTACGAGTTTTTTTAAATTTTTTTTCCCATTAAGGCTTTCAATGGTTAAGACATTTTTGGATGAGGCGATACCTATGTCTTTTTTTTTGTTTATATATTTTTATGTGTAAAATTGCGAAGGGGGGTGATTTAAACTTTTAATTTTTTTTTTCACTTTTACATTGACAACTTTTCACCCAGTTAGAGTGCTAGAACCTGGGATCTTTTGATCCCTTGTCATATTCATCCTAATAGATATCTATTAGGATAAACAGGATTTTGATGCACTCCTTGCTGAGCTTTGCCTTATGCACAGTGCAGCAGGGAGATTACCATGGCAGCCATGGGAAGCTTCAAAAGTGTCCAGGCTGCCATGGTAACCGATAAGAGCCCCATAATTTCACTGCAGGGGATCTGACCGGAAGGCAGAGGGAGCTGCATCCCTCTGCCTTTCTTCACAGATGCTGTGATCGGTGTTGATCACAGCATCAGAGTGGTTAAATGGGGTTCGATGGGATTGCCTTTCCCCATCATTGAAGCCGGGTGTCTGCTGTATGATACAACCGGCACCCACCACATCTGGAGCTGGCTCACTGCAGCAGCCCGCTTCATACATTCCCTCAGCCACCGTGACGTACAGGCACATCTGATTTACAGTGATTTGTGACTAATTAATTAATAACGAATCAAATATTTCAAAACTTCGCTCATCTCTAATTTACATATTGGAAAAATCTATGGGGTACATTTAAGACTGGTGTTTTAGAAGCATACAGTGAGAGGGTAATATATTGCTTTCTCAGACTTTTACTGGTTTTAGGAGCACCTCATGGTTTAGAGAATAAGGATGGACTGATTTTTATTTTTTATTTTTATATCCCAAACCTGGTAAATATAAAACATCTTACAAAATCACACAATGCGTAAATGCGAGCATTGAGATATTAAACATAGCGTTGTTAGGACACATAACAGTAGGATAGGTTGTTTCACTTCCGTGGTGGGATAGGGATGTAATTTACAATCTACCATATTGACTGGAATCTAGCTCTTCTTTGTGATTCTGCCCTAGTTGGTAATTAAGCTGGCATGCCGGCCCAATGTTTCCATGTTTCCAATTCAAAGGCATTTCCTGCTTACACAAAAGATCATTGTCTGCTTATAAGCAGTTATTCACCTTTGCCAACCACTCTAGGATCAGAATTACAATCCTATTCATCCTTGACATCCAAGACACATCTGGAAGCTCCAAGCCCAGACTGACTCAATAACAAAGTACAATACATCCCAGTTTAGAAACGGGAGGCCTGATGCATTTATTCCAAGTGTTAGTGCTTGGGCAGATGTCGGAGCTCTCAGTGCGGCTGCTTACTATTTACAGGTAAAAATGTATTATTTTAATCGATATTCAGGGAATGTATGATGGGATTGAAGACAATAAGAACTAGAAAAGGTTTTCACCTGTTATCATTATATTTCACATGTAACTATGTGCATTACTTTATCATTTCAAGCATGTTGTCCCCATTGATGCAATTGTTCTGGTTTTGTGTTTCATGTTTGCAGAGAAAATCAACCTTGCCCCCACCATATGCTAATGAGCAGGGAGTAACTACCATAGCAGCAGACCATGCAACTGCTATGGGGCCCAGGTCTAGAGGGGGCCCAGTTGGGATTATCTCCTCTTCTACTGGGGTTTAAAAGGACTCAGGACTCTACCCTCTAAGGAAAAAACTTTTAGCAAATGAGGCAGTGGAAAAATGGTCCAAGGGTCATTGAAAGGGGTTTAGGAAACCCTTCTTTCCTGTGTGGGGGCCTGGTTTGATCCTTACTATGAGGCCCTTACTTCTCTATGTACGCCACTGCTTGACTAAGTGAGTACTTTCAAGTCCAGGAGACTGGCTCTTGCATCCTCTTCATACCCCTCAATCCTGCCTCCTGCTCCGTGTTTGATGTTTCAGAGCAGTGGCAACGTTGTCCCCTCATCTCTCCACATCTCACACAAATGCACTCAAGCTGATGGTATTTTCGCAGCTTCATGTGTCTACAAAAGTTCTAGACAGGATGCTCTTTTTGGAACAAATTTATATTTCTTGCTGCAGTCCACCTAATTATCTTTTACCCAATGGTACAGAATGTGGTCTCGATGGAATGAATATGTCCAAATAGTCCCATACATCCAAACTTAAAAGGGTTTTTGAGATTCTAGATACTAATGACCTACCCTCAGCATCTGACACTTCACATCCCCACCAAGCAGCTGTTCTTAGTAACAGCCATCACCAGAAATATCACTGCAGGGGGCGTGGTCTGGCCGCGGAGCGTAATGGCCGCTTGAGCACATCGCTCTGCACAGACAACCTGTTCAGCGGATAAGCAAGGTATCATGGCTCTTAGCAAAGTCAAACTTGGCTCCACTAATAATCCGACACCGAGGGTGTCAAAAAGAAGTAAAAAGGAGAACCCTAAACTCCTTACTGAGTTTTTCCCGGCGCAGACAGACGCGGCTACGGGAGGAAGCGGAGGAACAGGCCTAGCAAAAAAGGCGCGAGACGCCGCGGCGCAGCAGGAAGAAGAGGGCACAGTGAACGCCGACCCTGCAGAACAACAGGCAAGTTCTCCCCGATCGGCGGAGCAAGCAGAGGCGTCCTCACCACTACATTCTTCGCCAAGCCCTGAGTCTCACCATGGCGCCAAAAGAAGCAAAGGTCCTACGGAAGAACACGTGCAGACGGTTCGGACCTGCAACTCTGTAACTGCCAGCCCGGCTAAACAGAGAACAAGGTGGGATACATCTCTATCCTTTGATGGATCCGGTGGTTCATCCACTGTTGATAGTCAGACAGAGCAAGCTGATGCTCTAGACGCCATTCAACCTAGCGGCAGAGCTGCGTCTGAATCCTTTATGAAAGACGCCATGTTGGCTTTAAGAAGTTCTCTTCAGAAGGACATTAATCAAGCTATCGCTGCCATATCAACTACTGTGGACGGGCTGGGTGATAGGATAGATCACGTCGAACAGAAAATGGGCGACTTTTCTACAGCACACAACGAGCTGGTAGATGCTCACAACCAACTAGCTGAGGAGATGGAAGCCGTTAAGGCTAAAATGGCGGATATAGAAGATAGGAACCGACGCAACAATGTCAAACTTCGGGGTATACCCGAATCTGTGCCACAAGCAGACTTGACTCCCTTTCTTATCTGGCTTATCAAGAAAGTCTTACCCCATGTTCCGGACTCTGAACTAGCTATTGATAGAGCTCATAGGCTCCAAAAACCTAAAAATTTGCCAGAAAATGTACCCAGAGACTCGATAGCTCGTATTCACTTCTATCAAGTCAAAGATCAGCTCATGCAGGCTGCTAGGAAAATGAAGTCACTACCGGAACCCTTTCAAGACATCACTTTATTCGCGGATCTGTCACAGACCACCCTGCAAGCCAGACGACAGTTTATACCTGTCACCCAGGCTCTGCGCAACAAAGGTACTCCATATAGGTGGGGATACCCCCTCAAGCTTATGTTTTCCATGGATGGGACACGCTACACGATCTATACTGCGGAACAAGGTAAAGCACTCCTACAGAAGTGGGGAATAGATACACTACCTCTGGCTACTGGTCAGCCAAGGGCGCAACAACCAAAGAAGACTACCAAGGACTGGTCCTCACCTGCAGTTCATCCTTGAAGCCATGTACCTCAGTGAGTTTTCATAAAACAGGACACTGTGTTATTAATGTTCTTACTGTTTTAACAAACCTACCCCGAGGTTTGTGCAGTCTCACCCACTGCTCGGTTCTTTTGCTAAATTTAATTCTGATGTTTATTTCTTTGCTTTTAGTTATGGCCCTTTTTAGGGGTCCTGGTTTAAGTATGTTTTTTATGTTTATCTTTGAAGCAGGCGTCTCACAACTAAGGGTGTTCTCTCGGCTCAACCATGTCTGTTAGATGTCTATCCATCAATGTCAAGGGCCTTAACAGCCCATATAAGAGGTCACTGGTATGGAGGGAGGCTAAAGAGCAGAAGGCGGATATACTATTCATACAGGAAACTCACTTTGCCAAAGGTAAAGAGCCTAAGTTTCAACATAAGCTATTTCCATATGTTTTCTGTGCAAACGCAGCAGCTAAAAAAGCGGGGGTCTGCATAGCAGTGAGAGATACAGTGACATTCCAGTGCCACAACTCTGCTGTAGATAAGGATGGGAGGTACCTGGTACTGCAGTGTACGGTGAATAATATCAGGCTCACTCTCATTAATATTTATGCTCCGAATACATCCCAAATTGCTTTCATGACCAAAACCATGAAAAGGCTGAAACCCCTGATAGTTGGTCACCCTATTATAGGAGGGGACTTCAATATAGTTGCAGACCTTGTTATAGACTCTACCTATAAAGGCAAACGCCAATCTTCCGGCTTGCAGACATGGCTGAGGGGGGAAGAACTGTATGATGTATGGAGATGTATGCATGTAACAGAAAAGGACTATACATATTACTCACCTAGACACGGTACTTACTCCAGAATTGATATGTTTTTGACTTCCAAGTGGGCAATGGCGGAGGTAGAGGCTAGTTACATACACAATATCACCTGGTCCGACCATGCAGCCATTTCATTGGTGGTGCGTACTCCGTCTCACCCTAACAATACTTATGTATGGAAGCTAAACCCCTATATATTATCGCTACCTTCAGTTACTTCTGCACTACAGGAGCAACTCAAAGAGTTTTTTGTGATTAATGCCCCCTTTGCCTCTGACCATTTCTTATTTTGGACGGCACATAAGGCATTTATGAGAGGTTTGTTAATTCAGCAAACGTCCCGAATTAATAGACGACGTAAAGAAAAAACGTCAACTCTGCTTGATAGGATTACTCTCTTAGAAGCCCAGAATAAGACTGATCGTTCCCCTTGGGTCCTGGAGCAATTACATGAAACTAGATTAGCACTACAAAAAGAACTGGAATATTCGTTTGACAAAACTACTAAAGCTCTGAAACTCTCATATTACAACTCTTATAACAAAGCCAGTAAACTTATGGCTAATAGAGTAAAGACGGCAAGAGTAAAATCAAGAGTAGCATACAGAAATATCACTGCAGAATGCTCCGTGTTGGGTGTTGGACCTCCACTGATCTGGTATTGATAACCTATCCTGATCATAGGTCATCAATATATAGAACTTGGATGACTCCTTTAATCTATAATCTTACCATTACTTGCTGGGTTTTCTATTATGAAATCAAGTATTATCAATTATTAAGGTGGACATAGAAATCCGGTTTGACCCTATCTGAATAATAACGAAAATAAATTTGAGGAAGAAGTGACATACGATTTGGATTGGGTTGATCTTTATAGCTATTGGAGTTATGGCTTAGGATTAATGGTTGATATATCATGATTTAGTTATTGTAGTGAACTGGTAATATGATTGTCAGCTTTTGCATTTGATCTATTATTGCTGCTTGTGAAATAAAAGTAGAAAAAATATGACAATTTCATACTTACTATTAGAGATGAACGAATCATCCAAAATTCGCATTGCCGAATGTTTGTCGAATTTTTCAAAAGATTCGTACCTCATACGAATCTATTCGGCGAAGCTGCGTACAAATCATACGTTATTATGTGGTGTTTTGGGAACATTCGTGCACTAATAATGAACGTACAGTTGTTAAAGGCACGCAACTTATGTGAACATATACACATGAGCGTACAAATTGCATACGAATCCTCAGAATACTATTGTCTAGCGATTGCGTAATACGCAGGCACGCATGACGCTAGGCCGCGGCGTGCATTCTTCAGAGGCAGAGCGAATTTTGCAAAATGACATCCAGGCTATCCTCAGCATTTAGCTCTGGAGAGCTTACATACATGATCCGGCTGATGGACGCTCTGAGTCTGACACCTGGCTACATGATACTGTATCAGCAGATGACAGCAGATTGAGATGAGTGTGCCATCCACTCCACTACCTCATCCGCTTTCTCCTCCCCTACAATTTTGCGCCTTGGTGGGTTAGCCCAGTGGAACAGTAGCCAACTATTGTGAATTCTACAAGTAGAAGCTCCGGCTACAGATCCTTTGGCACTGATGCCCTGTGCCACCTTCTCCTTTTTTTTGGAGCTCGAGGTCTGGCTGGAACCCTTTTGCTTTTCCATGCCAGACATTTTCACTTGACTGTGGACCCTGCAGCTGATCTTTGTCTCTCTCTCTGTCTCTCTCCCTGTCTCTCTACCTATCTCTCTCCCTGTCTCTCTCCCTGTCTGATTAATTACTAGCCCTGCACTGGCCCTGCACTTGCCCTGCACTGGCCCTGCAGTATCCCTGATATGTGTAATATGGATTCCCAGAACAATTACACCCCAATTTTAACACAAGAGTTCACTGTCTCTCAGAACTTCACAGACAGTGCTTCTGCTCGTCTCAGCAGTCGCAGCACAACTGATGTGTCACTGGCTTACTGAGCCTGTGAGCCAATCAGAGCAAGCCCTTCCCACTTGGTCAGGTGATCTCTTTCTTCTCGGGCTTTTTGCCGCACGAATAACAAACATTAAAAGTTTGCTAATTAAGTGTATAAAGTAACTTATACGTAGCATTAGCGTACAATTTATCAAACAAGTACGTAGCGAATGCGTAGAAAGCTTTAAGAACATTTTTGAATCTAACGGAGCGAATCTCTAAAAATTCGGATTTGCAGCGGAAAATTTCCAAGATTCATATTGAATCTACGAAGCGGCGAATAGATTCGCTCATCTCTACTTACTATAGTAAATTTGTTAATGCATTATCTTGCAAAAATAGTCTGTGATGCTCACGCAACCACTGACTCTTCCAGGTTTATCCAGACACCAAGGAAATGTATCATTCTTGTTTGCTAGTTTCGTAAATTGTGGAGTAAGTGTTATTTTGTGCCATAAATTGCAACTTTTTGCACTTTTTCGCTGCCCTTGCCACTTTTACAAAAAATGAGTGGAGAGGGAGTGTTTGGAAGGTTCCTTGTAAATCATCACATCTTTCCAATATGTGCACCAGAAAACTTGTGTATATTACACCCAAAAGTTATGTAAATTGGCATAGATTACATTTTCTGGTGCACAACTCCAGATGATTACCTCTTAATAATTCTGGTGCATCATATGTCAGCAGGGTTTGTAATTAAGAATGGCATAAGAAACTCCAATCCTACAATCATGTACAACCATCCGTATAATCATGTCTGGCCTGTGTTTGGTCCTGCTGCTGAGCTCTGCTGACTTGAATGGGCTGAACTGCAGTATCGGTCGTGGACTTTGCCTTGATAAACAATGAGGTGCTATGACTCCGTTCATCTGCTGATTGTGGGGGTCCAGAAGGTCGAATAGGCTAGCTGTTCAAATGCCTGAAATTTCCTTTAGGGTGCCTGCACATAGTGCAGATTTATGTGCAGAAAATATGCTAGAATCTTCACCAAAACTGCACAAAAAATGGACATAAATCTGCACTACATATAGTTTTTGTGCGTTTTTGTACATATTTAATCAGTTTTTAGGGTCAATTTTCATGCGGATTTTGTGTTTATGTAAACAACCCCATTGAAATCTACAGGGAAAATCACTCTATAGTAGATAAGGAATCACACAAACAATTCATGACATGCTGCAGATTTAAAAATCAAAACAGCAGGTCAATTTCCACACCTAATCAAAAATCGAAGTGTACCTGATATTTGTCTGATCACATACTCTTTGCTGTATAAGGCCTCTTTCACACGACAGTATTTTTTGCGGGCAGGATGCAGACCCATTCATTTCTATGGGTCCGTGTGCTGTCCGCATCCGTATGTCCGTTCCATAGCCCGCAAAAAAAAATAGAACATGTCCTATTCTTGTCCGTATTACGGACAAGAATAGTACTGTTCTATTAGGGGCCAGCTGTTCCGTTCCGCAAAATACGGAATGCACACGGAAGCCATCCGTTTTTTGGCGGATCCGCAATTTGCGGACCGCAAAACACAACGTTCGTGTGAAACTAGCCTTACACTGTGGTTTTTCTCCATCTGTGGTGAAAAACTGTGCTTGATCAGCACTGTGTGAAGGTACGCTTACAGCGTCGGACTGACCTGCCAGAACACCTGAGGATCCTCTGGTGGGCCCAGGCTCTTATACCATAGTGGGCCCCAATAGTCCTGGAGAGAAAAAAAAATTGGATCTGTCTTCAGAGTCAATAACTTGCCATTGGGGTCTATTTCTTTGAATGAAAACCTCTAGCTACAGTGAGAGCTCACACTCTTGAAGCAGTAACATCAGAAAATAGGTGGTGCTCTACACTGAATAGATATCCAGTATCCAAAAAAAGGAAATAGACAAAGTGTGGCATTCACCATAACATTCAACTTCTTTATTTCAACGTTATAAAATCACAGCACAGACGGGAGAGATGCAAAGAAGCTGGTGACACCAGTTTCACATATTGCACACTTCCTCAAGACCTTCCTATTAGACTTTATTGATGATACCTGGGCTGAGCCCTGACTATAATTTTCAGTAGCTTTTGTAGCTTTTATATTTTAACATCAGAACAAGAAATTAAAGCTGTGCTTTTTTTCATTTTCAGACAGTTTCACACTAATGATTTTAGATCCAGCAGGATGCCGGATCTCTCCGCATTCCAGGAAGCACTGCAACGTCATCCAGGCCCATTCACAATAATGGGGATTGGTAGAGATCCGTCCGCAACCCGGCAAATATGCTTAGAATCGGCTGGACGAAAACCGCTGCATGCACTAGTTTCGTCTGATCGAATTTCGGTATGTTTGCCTGGTTTTGCGGTCGGATCTCCATCAGTCCCAATTATAGAGAATGGAGCTGGCGGGTGTCTGGTAGCCTCTAGCAATTCCAGATCCAGACATTTATAGCATGCCGCACCCTGCCAGAGATGTCTAACGCTAGTGTGAAACTACCCTTATTGATCTAATGAATTAATTAATCTAATTTAGGGCTCATGCACACGAACGTATTTTCTTTCCGTGTCCGTTACGTTTTTTTGCGGACTGTATGCGGAACCATTCCTTTCAATGGGTCCACAAAAAAACCCCAGAAGTTACTGCATTCGTTTCTGTATGTCCGTGTTTTCATTCCAAAAAAAAATAGAACATGTCCTATTATTGTCCGTATTACGGACAAGGATAGAACTGTTCTATTAGGGGCTAGTTGTTCCATTCTGCAAAATATGGAATGCACACAGATGTCATCTGTACTTTTTGCGGATCCGTTTTTTGGGGGCTGCAAAATACATACGGTCATTTGCATGAGCCCTTACTCTAATAAGCTTGTCATACGGCCCATTGGACCTCACCCTGCTTCTCTGGAGCAAGTAAAAATGTGAATGTACAGGAAATGTTTGTTTCTTTGAAGTCTTGCTACTTTGGCACTTATAACAATGAAGTTCATTCATTAGATTTCCATCCTCAAGTGGATCATCTGGAAACAATAGTTCTTTGTCTCTGCTCTTGAATGCATCTGTCTTCTTGGAGAGCAATAGAGTTTTTTAAGGATTTCACTCAATAAAGTATTTTCACACATTGACGAAACAGTGTGCTTTCTCCTAGCACACTTGCGTGCGGATGCAATGCGTTATTCATGCAGCCCTATTCACTTCAATGGGGCCAGGGCTGCGTGAAAAACGCAGAATATAGAACATGTTGCGATTTTCACGCAACGGCGAACTGATGTGTGAAAAACATCGCTCATGTGAAAAGCCCCATTGAAATGAATGGGTCAGGATTCAGTGCAGGTGCAATGCGTTCTCATCACGCATTGCACCCGCACGGAAATCTCGCCCATGTGAAAGGGGCCTTAGGCCTCTTTCACATGGGTGTCACGGATTCAGTCCGGATGCGTTCCGGAAAATCCGCACGCATCCGCACCAATCTGCACGCAATCGCAGTCAGTTTTGCTGCGATTTTCACGCAACGGCGAACTGATGAGTGGAAAAATTCGCCCATGTGAAAAGCCCCATTGAAATGAATGGGTCAGGATTCAGTGCGGGTGCAATGCGTTCGCATCACGCATTGCATCCGCGTGGAAATCTCGCCTGTGTGAAAGGGGCCTTAGGGAATTTTTTCTTATTATTAAATTATACCTATCTTGGACTAATATCATTACTTCAATTGGTCTATTAAAAAAAATCAACAGTTTGTCTTGTAAAGCTCAGCTAAGGCTACTTTCACACTGGCGGCAGGCCTGATCCGGCAGGTGAAGGGTGCTGCCGGATCAGGCCTGCCGCAGTGACATGTGTGGAGCCGGAACCGCGCTCCGGCCCCACACATGTCACACAGTACATACATACACATAAACATAAACATACACACACATATAGACATACAAACACACATACATACTTACATGCTCCCCGGCAGGTCTTCGGAGCGTCAGAGGGACAGGACGGCTCACACAGGTCACGATTCCGGACTGCGCCCTCTGCTGGGCGCCTGGTGGAATCGTCATCTGTGCGCGCCCTCCTGTCCCTGACGCTCCGAAGACCTGCCGGGGAGCATGTAAGTATGTATGTGTGTTTGTATGTCTATATGTGTGTGTATGTTTATGTTTATGTGTGTGTCTGTGTCTGTATGTGTCTATGTGTAGCCGGATCCGTAATGGACTCCATTGAAAGTCAATGGAGGGCGGATCCGGTTACCATTATGGTCACACCAGACGGATCCACCCCCATTGACTTGCATTGGGGGTCATTCCGGATCCGTCTTGGTGCGGATGCCTGGACCGGAGAGCAAACCGCAGCATGCTGCGGTTTGTTCTCTGGTCTGAAGACGGAACGGAATGCTTTCAGGAGCATTCCGTTGTCTTCAGTTCAGTTTTGTCCCCATTGACAATGAATGGGGACAAAACTGAAGCGTTTTATTCCGGTATTGAGCCCCTATGACGGAACTCAATACCGGAATTTTAAAACGCTAGTGTGAAAGTAGCCTAACTTTCAGTGCATCTGCAGACTATTCCTCTTTCTGCTCTGATGACTGGACAGTCCGTAAAAATAAGCAACTTTTTTCCTCTGTCAGTGAAAAAAAAACAGATGTATCTGTGACTTTTTTGAGGCTGGTGGCACTTGACTAGATAATTTTGGTTGTAATTATCATCATTTTACAGCTCACAGTAATGAGTTCTTATCAGAATATTGAGCTATAGGCATTTATTAATTATATTCTTTATCTTTCATTATGGTTTTCCAATGTATCCGCAAAAAATGGCTGTCCGTGATTTTGGGTTAAGTTGTCCAGAAAAAAGAAAAATTCCATGGCCAGTATGTCCATGTAAATGATCTTATGGATCAGTTTTTGCAATTGTTTTTTTCTGAATGGGAAAATACTGGGTAAAAACGGCATCTCATTTTAGCTGAGAGTTTAACTGTAGCAGCCAGTGTCAGACAGCTGCTGCCAGGGCTACTAATCATGGACTGCATTAAAAGGGGTATAGATGAACATGACAAGGACATAGTTCTATCACTTTACAAATCACTAGTCAGACTGCACATGGAATATTGTTGTGCAATTGGGTGCACAAGACACATCAAAATTATGGTTATTTAGTGCAGAAAACGAGGGGTGATCTAATAATGATGTATAAGTATATCAAAGTTCAGTACAGAGATCTTTTCCTTTATCTATTTATTTCCAGGACTGTGATAATAGGACATCCTCTGATTTTAGAGGAAAGACGTTTTTTAGCATGAACATAGAAGAGGGTTCTTTACAGTAAGAGCAGTGAGACTATGAAACTCTCAGCCAGTGTAATGGTGAACTCTCTAAAAGAGTTCAAGAGGGTTCTGGGTGTATTTCTGAGGTGTAATAGTATTACAGTACAAATTATAGTTACTAAAATTCTGGTGTAAGGTCATTGATCCAGGGAGTTATTCTGATTGCCAGGTTTAGTCAGGGAAATGATTTCCCCCCTAAGATGAGTAAAATTGGCTTCTAGCTGATGGTAGTTTCTCCTTCCTCTTCCTAGGATAACAGGCTGGATGTCTTTTTCAGTTTTACAATGTTACTATAATGTTTCTCTGTTATGACATATATTAATGAAATCTTTTTGTGTTACACAGCTTTATACCTCCGTACTCTATCAATCATGTGGCTCCTCCTGCTGGTGTTAGTGGGAATGATTCTCTTATACAGATGGTACAGACAGAGTCAGATACTGGACAATCTCTCAGATAAATATGTCTTCATCACTGGATGTGACACTGGATTTGGAAACGTGCTGGCAAGGCAATTGGATAAACGTGGAATGAAGGTTCTGGCAGCTTGTTTGACAGATACAGGAGCTGAGAACCTAAAGAAGGAGACATCAAGTAGAGTGCAAACCATCGTCCTTGACGTCACTGATAGTCAGAGTGTGAGATCTACTGCTGACTGGATTGAACAGCATGTTAAAGGGGAAGGTAATAATAATCCAAACTGTTATCATATTGACTGCTGTATAGTGGGTTTGACAGTAAACCAATTAAACATTTTAGATCTCGTGTGACCCAAATGCAAGCATCAGGACATTATTGATTCAGTTAGATTTGTGTAAGAGAGCTTCCATCTCAATATGGCACACCTTTGCTATACTATAGGGCCCTTTTAAACAAAGGGGTGCTTGTATAAGGCTCTGTGCAGAGTAGCACCAGGTGCCAGCAGAACATATAATGTAGATACCAGTTCTACACATTTATTACAGTACAGTTACATGCAGTGACTCACAGTTGATGTCTTCTCTGATTGTAGTGATCTCCTGGTTTGATTATATAGCTGCCAATCAGAGCAGAGCGGTTGTAAGGCAGTTCATTGTAGAGGTCAGAGAGCACTTCATAGTGACACTCTTGAGAAAGCAGAATTTGGCCAAAAAAAAAATTCATATTCTCACTACTAAAAAAGTGCATTTGTCCTGTTCTCCTCCAGTTTAGCATGGTCAAAACCCTGACAGCTCGCCTCATTACTGACAGCTAAGGCTACTTTTACACTAGCGGCACCCTTCTCCGGATACGTGCTGCTGCCAGAACTCCACTCCGGCCCCACTAACTATAATGGGGACGGGACAGAGCCCAGCAAACATGCTGACAGGAAGCCGGAATAAAACTACGACATGTCGGAGAAGGCTGCTGCTAGTCCGGCGAGTCCCTCGCCCAGAATCAATTTAAAGTTACTCTACTTTTTAACAAAGTGACTTACAGGTGACATCTCCGCAGATTTCAGTTGTTTACTTTCCTTTTGATGCAGATCATCATGCGCAGAGGCCTTTGGCCAGGGGTGTACACAGGGCCAGTAAACTGGGCAATTGCCCAGGGCCCCGATCCTCTAAGGCAGGCATCCCCAAACTGTTGGGGATGCCTGCTCTAAGGGGCCCCCTGCTTCAGTCCCAAAGGCAGCGTTCAGTCAGTCAGGCAGATAGCAGATGTTTGAACAGTGGATCTTCAGAGTGGGGATTTTCCCAGCTTAGGAGTCCCTGCTCTGACTCCATATATGTTAGTGTTATCAACTAACATATGCTTGGGGACACCCTATGTATATAAGTCTAATTTTGAGTCCATTTTTTAAATGTTTCTGTGGGGATTTGAACTCACAACCTTCTACACTAATGGTAAGAACCTTAACCCTTTCGCGCCCGGAGCTTTTTTCGGTTATGCATTTTCGTTTTGCGCTCCCTGCCTTCAAACAGCCATAACTCTTTTATTGTTCTGTTCACATAGCTGTATGAGGGCTTGTTTTTTGCGGGACAAGTTGTACTTTCCAACGCCACCATTTAATATTGCATATGGTGTAGTGGGAAGCGGGAAAAAAATTCCAAACCGGGTGAAATTGCAAAAAAAACGCTATTCCGCTACAGTTCTACGGGTTTCTTATTTACAGCGTTCGATTTGCATTAAAACTGATCCGTTACTTTCATTCTACAAGTCAGTACGAATCCGGCAATACCTAATATGTATAGTTTTTCCTGCGTTTTCATAGTGATAAAATAATTAGAAAGTTGCCCTTTTTTTTTTTTTTTTTCTTTGTCAAATCTTGACCCCTATAACTTTTTGGTATTTATGTGTACAGAGCTGTATGGGGGCTCATTTTTTGCGGGACGATCTGAAGTTTTTATTGATACCATTCTGGGGTGTGTATGACTTTTTGATCACTTTTTATTTAATTTTTTTTAGAAAAAAAAAGCGACAAAAAACGGCAAATCGCCATTTGGACGCTTTTTTCCGCCACACAATTCGCCGTATTGGAATTTTTTTTTTATATTTTAAAAGTACGGGCGTTTTCGGTCACGGTGATACCCATGATGTCTATATTTATTGTTATTTAGGTATTTATTTTTTACTTATACGGAAAGGGGGGTGATTTGAACTTTTACATCTTTTTTATTTTTTATATATTTTTTAACATTTTTTTTTATTTTTTTTTTTACTATTGGAAAGCTCAAATATGGGCTTATATATTGTAGCTTTTTTTTTTTTCTTTATGAGCAATTATGGATTTTATAGACTCAGAAATTCATGAGTTGCTCATTTCTTATCCTGGCCTGCCATCTAGTGGCCAGAATAAGAATTGCACTTTGAAAACTGTAATCCTCACCAGCGAGGATTACAGTTTTCATATGGTGTACAGACACCATGTACTGAGGCCGATGCCCGCAGACCGCTTGAGGTACTGCGCCTGCGCGGGATTACAACGATGATGGAGCTTCACTGCTGGAAGCAGTGAAGTGAATATTAATGAGGTGGGCGGTCCTGGGCTCCAACTGTCTCGGCGAGCCCGGGCTCGAACGCGGCTGGGCACATCCCCTTGGGCTCCTTATGTGAGTGATTGACACATTATAAAAAACGTTTTTTCAGCATTAAATCTACTACTAGGAACTGTAATAATAACATTTTTGAATTCAACATGCTCAGCTGAATCCAGTAGTGGCATTACCTTTATATGCAAAATAGTGCTGACAGAATCCCTTTAACTACTGGGCTATAGAGCTCAGTGTTACGTCAGTGGTGAAAAACCTGATAGAAGTTTCTCTTCTATAATACCATATAAACTTCTATGAGGTTTTTAATACAAGAGAAACTTCTATCAGGTTTTTCAGCTATGACTTAATATTGAGCTCTATAGCCCAGTGGTTAAGGTTCTTGCCTTTAATGTAGAAGGTTGGGAGTTTGAGTCCCCACACAAACATTTTAAAAATAGAGGCCAAATAAAACTTAAAGAAGAACTCCCACAGAAAATCCTGTCCTGCTAGAAATGTACATGATGTAATCTGTAGTGAATGTCATTTTCTTATCAGTAGCTGAATTTTTGAGTTATATCATCCTGAAGTTTCTTATCTGTGTCATGTGACTAGGAATTAGACCCACCAACTCACACAGCACCTTATGTGTGGACAGGAAGTCTAATTTTCTATGCCTTCCTATGGGAGCCTCACTTTCAGTCTCATAGGAATGAATAGAGTAGTGACTGGCTTGCTGTCCTGGGTCAGTTGGAGGTCAGGGAATTGGTCACATGACCCAGCTACAATAAGAAGAGAGTGGAAACTCTCAATTTCAGCCTCTGATAAGAAAATGACATTCACTACAGATTATATCATGCACCTTTCTAACAGGTCAGAGAATAAACATTTTTGCGGGAGTTCTTTAAATACACAGGGTGTCCCCAACAGTGAAATGTTTGATTTTATTGCAAAACAAATGGCACAAAACATAAAATATGATCAAATAACACCCGTATTAACCCACACCAACCTTTTTAACTTGTGTAACCAGTATTTTTTGTGATGTGAAAGGGAAAGGTGGCAACCCTAGCAGCACCCCCTCATTAGGACTCACATCGTAAAAAAATATTGCAATATTCTGACCCTCATTACTTTTTTATAGTTATTTCTATGGAGATGTGTGGGGGCTCATTTTTTGCGGGCCGATCTGTCATTTTTGACAGTACCATTTTGGGGTGTGTATGACTTTATCACTTTTTATTAAATTTTCTTGGGAGATAAAGTGATTAAAAAAAACGCAAATTTCGTGTTTTCGCATGCGGCGATACCCATAATGCTATTTTTATTTTGTGTTTTTTTTTATTTTGGGGAATGGGGTGATTTTAATTTTTAAGGTATTTTCAAAACTTTTTAAATTTTTTTTTTTAACTTTTTGTTAGGTCCCCCAAGTGGACCACAACTTACAATCATCAGATGTAAATTGCTCTATTAGTCTGTATAGAAATCACTATATCACAGTTCAGTGCTGCCACCTAGTGGCCTGAACTGGGATATACTGACAATGAGCCTGGAAGCCTAGTACAGACTGCGGCTCATTACTAGAACAGGGTGCTTTCCCCAATCTCTGCTGGAGGAAAGGGTGCCTGAAGAGGAATCCCACGCTTCCGGTTTTAACACTCTCAGATGCCGTGAGTGAGGGGAACTCATTGCTGTGAGGGGAGGGGGCATGTGGTGTATTCTGAGACCATGAGGGTGAAGAACTGTGTGAGGAGCTTCAAGGGATGTAAATCTGTGAGGGTGGGCCGGAATCGACAGAACGTAACTGTGTTGTTAGTACATTATTACAATATTTGGGGCCCCACTTTTGATTTTGCCCAGGGCCACATTTTGTCTAAAACCGGCCCTGTACAACCTCCTCTCCTATATAAGAAGATACTAGAAATAATAAATTACACATGGTAGATGGGGCATGGCACAGATTTTAGGTTAGGGCCCATAAGATTAGGGTATACCTCTGACTCATTTCTTCTACAGTCCATCCCCACCCTCTATAGCAAAGAACCTCCTATACAGCTGCCCCTTTAACACTTGCATCCTGTAACTTCTGCCAATACTGTGCCTGCTGCTGCCCCAAAAATACTGTACTGCCAAAATAAAAGTGTCAAAGGGCACAGCTACAGAACTAGATAATAATAGGACCCAATGCAGGCTTTAGGAATCAAACCCCAGATCAGACCCCCAAATTAATACAGACCTCAGATTAGCCCAAAATTCATACAAGCCCAACGATGCATATGGCTCCCTATAAACACCACCCCTCCATCTCTTAGATCGGACAAATCAGACCCCAAATTCATAGCCCCTATGAACTCCACCCCTCCATCCTTTAAATCAGACCCTAAAGTCAATGACCCTATATAACACCCTCATCCATCAAGCAGACCTCAGATTAGAGCCCAAGGTAATGGTCCCTATATAGCACCCCCATAGCACCCCAAAGTATTTCCTTGGTATAACACTCCCCCCTCTATCAATCAGACCTTAAATTAGGCCCCAAAGTAATTGCACCCTCCTCCCTTCATCTCTTAAATCAGACAAAAAATAAATAAATCTGGTGAGCTCCTCTTGCAGCTCTGCAGAGAGGTCCTAGTGCACACTACATCCTAGTGCTGAATGCTGTCAGGACAAAGCACAGCATGGTTCCTGGAGCAGAAGAACAGAGAGCGGTGAGTAATAATAGCTCTTGCACCACTGCACTCACCGTTCCCCCTTTACAAACTGACAGTGAAAAAACACACATAGACATTAAAATAAAGTTCTAAGTGCGCCACCTTCCCCCCTTAAGAATCCCAAACATTCAAAAGATCCTTCCCAGGAAAAAAGATGGTGGGGAAAAGAGGATGTATGGTCACCCTAAACACATACAATACTACTTAGATTTTAACACCATACAAGAAAAACGTGCACCAGACATGTACAGAAGATTAACTTCAGTTGTGTATTAGTAAGTATTAGAGTTGGTAACTATATATTTAACCTTTTTTCATCATTCTCTGTTAATAGGATTATGGGGTCTTGTGAATAATGCTGGCATCTCTATACCTACAGCACCCAATGGGTGGCTGAATAAAGATGATTTTGTCAAGGTGCTCAACGTCAATTTATTAGGCATGATTGATGTGACACTAAATCTACTTCCTCTTATCATGAGAGCCAGAGGACGAATCATTAATGTGTCCAGTGTGATGGGCAGATTGGCATTTGTGGGAGGAGGATACCCCATTTCCAGATTTGGAGTAGAAGCTTTCTCCGACTCTATGAGGTACAAGTTTGGACAGCATTTTAAATTCCATCTTTTATTATTTTATATGTCTCTTGAGAAAATGTGGTTTTTGGCACAATGTCAGACTAATTGCATAAGATTGCTCCAGGCAGAAAATGTATCTTTACGTAAGCTGTGTTTATAAGACTGTCAGGAGGCATACTGATGTGGTCCCTCATTTCACCATTAGGCTTGGGAAAGAAGCGCTCATATTGCATTGTCTTTTGACAGAATTGAGATGGGCCTAAGGCTTTCAATTGAATAAGTCTCCTGCAGTGAAGAGAGAGTGCTATGTAAGCATTTCTCTCTCCTCATTCTAGAAATTGGTAGAGGTCTCAGTACTCAGACCCCACCAATCAAAACATTTGATATCTAACTATGACATAGAGTTTTCAGAGTACATGACCACTTTAAGGGTATTCTAATGTATGACTTAATAATAATATTTATAATCTTTATTTATATACAGCCAACATATTCCGCAGCGCTTTACAATCAGAAGGTTCATGTACAAACAAAATGACACATTACATAGCAACAAACAAGTCAACAATTAAAACAAGATGAATAAGAGCCCTGCTTGAAATAGCTTACAATCTATGAAAAGATACCTTACAGGTGTATGAGAGAAGATTCATGCCAGCTTCTATAGCAGTGTGAAACCTCCGTGCATAGGACTCTGCTCCTGTAGCGTATGAAATCCAGTAAACAGTTCATCCAGCACTGAAGGGTTAAAAAGTATTTTCAGCTTTATTGAGGATACATGTTAAAAACATTCCATGGCATAACGCTTTATCATAATCCGTCAACGCGTTTCAACTGTTACACAGTCTTACCCATAAGTAAGTCTGTGTAACAGTTGAAACGACTTGATGGATTACGGCAAAGCGTTATACCCTGGAATGTTTGTGGATTTGTGACACGTGAGTAAATGGAGCCTATTGCATGAAGTTTAACATTGTATGTAGTGCTCAGTATGTACAGGTGCATGTCAATAAAATAAGGTAGAATATAATCGAAAAGTTAATTTAGTTCAGTAATTCAAATCAAAAAGTGAAACTCATGTATTATATATGTATATATATTACACACAGAGTGAACTATTTCAAGCTTTTATTTCTTTTTATATTAAAGAATATGGCTTACAGATGATGGAAACCCAAAAGTCAGTATCTCAGAAAATTAGAATATTGTGAAAAAGTTCATTATTGTAGACTCATGGTGTCACACTCTAATCAGACAATCAACACAAATCACCTGCAAAGGTTTTCTAAGCCTAAATAGTCCCTCAGTTTGGTTCAGTAGGCTACACAATCATGGGGACGACTGCTGACTTGACGGTTGTCCAGAAGACAGTCATTGACTCCCTCCACAAGGAGGGTAAGCCACAAAAAGTCATTGGAAGGAAAAAGGTGCAGAAGCAACAGGGGTAACTGCAGCCTTGAAAGGATTGTCAAGAAAAGGCCATTGAAGAATTTGGGGACATTCACAAGGAATGGACTGCGGCTGGAGTCAGTGCTTCAAGAACCACGACACATAGACATATCTGGGACATATGCTACGAATGTTGCATTCTTTATTCAAGGAATTGTTGCATCGCATAGTGTGGTGATTGTGAGGTGTGGGGTGTGTATCTCGCCTGGTTTGTCAGTTTAGCCAGGTGAGAACTGAAATCCAGAAGTGGTATAGCTTCAGCAAGCATAGTTGCTGGAGCTGGTTTTTGTTTAAGGTTGCATGGGCTGGATTTCTTGGACTGGGAGACAGGTTGGAAGTGGGAGTCTTCCAGTCCACACACCCTAATCCCTCACAGGTTTTCCCTGGCCCCAGGTGAGGCCAGCTGGATTAATCAGGCAGGGATAAGTTAACCTGCACTGTGTGTTAGAGGAGAGAGAAAGGCTGAGGAGGCCTGAGAGGTTGGAGCCTGCGGAGGCTTTGTGTGGCCTCAGCCAGGAGGGCTGAGGGGACACAAGGCTCAGTGTAGCCTGGAAGTTTGGGGGGCCCAGTGACCCTAGGAGAAGAGGGTCACACGGTCAGAGTCGGGAGGACTGTTGGACCATCTCCCCCCAAAGGTACGGTTGGAGTCACAGCCAGGAGGCTGCTGGACTGAATGGCTGAGGAAGTCGCACTTAAAGCTGTATGTGAACAGTGTTTGTATTTAGGTGAGTTAGCTGAATTACTGTGTTAGTCAGAGCCTAGCCGGGCAGTTGTTATTTTGATGGTTTTGTTTCATGCTGGAGCAAAAAGTGTGAAAATAAAGTTGTGTGGACTTGAAAATCCTGTATTGTGAAGAAGTGTGTGGTGGCGACCCCCTGAGAGAGTAACAATCCCTTACAATAGACAAAGTGAGAAGTGTTGTACTCCCATTCATGGATGCTTATGTTAGAGTCAGATAGAGAATTTGAAATGTGAGGAGAATTTCTCCAAAGAGAGACCTCTGCCTGTTAGCTGCAGCCAGGTGATCTGTAAGAACTATGGAAAATGCATTTGCTGAAACTATGACTACTGTACTCGAAATTGCACTTCATTAAAGAACAGTTTGCTATTAACTTGGCCTCATTTCCTGCACCACCATCCACCACTACCAAGAGACCCTGCTTTGCACCTCCCAACTCATCACCATCAAGGGCAACCAGAACCACCAACAGGCATGAGAAACTCCAGAACCAGGGTGTGCCTGAAAGTGAAGAAAGGTGTCCCATCACTGCATGGCACAGGGGAGAGTCAGAATGAGTAACAGCTACAACCACCATGATTGATACTATCACTCCAGTCCCCTCCTCCTCTCAGCTCACTATAGTATCATGCCACAAGGTTTTAACACTTGGATTTAGGGATTTTCTGACATTCTTCTCTGCAAATCCCCTCAAGCTCTGTCAGGTTGGATGGGGACCATTGGTGGCCAGCCATTTTCAGGTCTCTCCAGAGAAGTGGACTGGGTTCAAGTCAGGGCTTCTGGCAGGGCCACTCAGGGACATTCACAGAGTTGCCTCTAAGCCACTCCCATGTTGAATTGTCTGTGCTGTGTGCTTAGGGTCACTGTTGTGTGACACTTTGGCACATTCTGAGGTCCAGAGCATAATGGGTCAGGTTTTCATTGTACTGTGCTCCATTCAACTTTCTATGAACCCTGACCAGTTTCCCTGCCCCAACCACTGAAAAACACCAACTTAGCATGATGCTGCCACCACCATGCTTCACTGCAGGGATGGTATTGGCCCTGTCAATAAAAGTACAGAGGGCCTGGCAGTTGCAGAGAGCAAAGCGTCTAGGTGTAAAAGTAACACCCCCGTTGCTCCTAGATGCTTATTTGCATATATTAAAACATGATTTTTCTCAGCAACATATGAACATGGGACCAATACATATGCCTTCAGCTGGCAAGTGCACATGCAACAGGTCAATCAGTTTCGTAGTTACAAATCTGATGACAGATCTGACAAATCAAAGTTCTGTTTTCACTTTATCATTATGGGGTATTGAATGTAGAATGATGGGGAAAACTTGATTTTTTAAAAACATTTTTATTTGAGCAACAGCTCGCAACATAACAAAATGTGAAAAAAAGTGAAAGGGTCTGAACACTTTTTGGATGCATTGTATAATATATACAATATTAACCCTTTTGCAGGGTCACTGCAAAATGGTTAATTTACTGCTATAGAGTACAGGGAGTGTCGGTCCTAAGAGCTAGAGGCAAGGCGTGCATGTGTGAGCTGCTGAGAAGCAGACCTTGAGAGAAGCCCAGGGAACCTTCATCCATAAGGCCTCGTTCACATTTAGTTTTTCGTCGACGTGTGCTCTCTACATTTTCCATAGGCACTAAATATAGCCATTGCTTTTAATGTAGTTGTTCACACATCAGTAGAAAAATAATGGAGACATGCAGTACTTTGATCTGTGATGCGGCCCAAACATGCTCATTGAAGTCTACCATTGACACCACATGGATGGCATCTGTGTTCTGTTAGTGTTTCATGGATCATTGGTAGTAGATGCTCTGGAAATTCATTTTCAGCTGAGCACTATCCATGAAATATGGTTGACACACAGTGGGCAAAAAATGGAAACATGAACCAAGCATGGATTCTTCACAGATGAAACACGGATGGATTTTCAAACTGACAATGAAATGTGAATGAGGCCTGAGGCTGAAAACTGCCAGAGAAAAAATGAACTGGGAGACTACCCCTGAGAGAAAGAGATCGGGCATTTTTCTGATGGTTGAGAACTACATTAAACGCTGTGCCTGGAAAGACAGTAAGGTATTTGCAAGTTTCTGGCAGTAACACTTTACTGCTGTAGGAAGGGTATATTACTTCAGCACCCACCACCCTTTGTGACAACTGACCATCCAGATCTAAGATCTGCACCATGCAGCCTGGAAATTGCAGAAAGAGTTAATGAGAACAGAATTATATATCTGTGGTTATTTGGAAAGATTGTAAAGTGATGCTGCCTATACACAGCTATTGGGAAGAGTTTACACTGTAATATAATTTTGAACTGTGCCCATTGCTTATGTGTGTTCTAAAACTCCCATCATCTATTCAGGAAAAGAGAGATTCTGTTTATCAACAATCAAAAGGGCCTGGTCATTGACTCCACCACCATTCTCCAGCCCCTACCTACATCTGCCCTCTTGCTTTGCACACATCCACCTAACATCAAGGCACCCCACCAGTCATGAGTCACAAGGGTCCTGGGTGTGCCCCGTGAGAAGAGAGTGTGCCCTCCGTTCGCTGCATGGCTCCAGGGAAGGGAGCACTGGGGTCAGGGCAGCCACTGTGAACCACCACCATTCCTATCATCAATGCCACAATTACCATTCCCCTCTTCCATTCTTCCCCTGCAGGTCACAGTGTGAAAAAATAAATAAATATATTATATATTAGTGCATTTCACTATAATTTATTTACTGCATACGTTACCTACTGTCATGTCTCTTTTCTTCAGGCGTGAACTTCGCCCCTTTGGAGTTAGAGTTTCTGTTATTGAACCTAGTTCATATAAAACACCAGCTACTCACATGGAGACTACACTACAAAGCCTACATTCTGTCTGGTCCCAGGCTCCTCAGTGGGCAAAGGAAACCTATGGAGAACATTATTTTACAGTTTGTGAGTAGTATGATTTATTAAAATTAAAATTTCAATATTAACAACATCACATCACAAAACAGCTGTCTACCATGGATATTTGAATTGGCTATTTTTCCTTTTTCCAAAGCTTGTTAAAAAGTCAGACTTTGACTTATAAGGAGCAACTTCCAGAAAGGGGAAGCTAGCAAGATGGTTTTCTTTCTCTGGGAGATACCTCTTTGAATATTTTTTCCCCCATGGACTATTGAGTTTCCATACACAGCTGGTCTCTTTAACCCCTTCACACCCATACCGTATATATACAGGGCTGGGGGACGTGACTTGCCGCACAGTGCCGTAGTGCTATGGCGCGCTGATCAGGCGGTAGCAGGAGCTGCGCCCGATCAGCTGCAGGGGACCAGCTGTTCCCATTAGCCGGACCCCTGCTGTATGCGTTGAAAACACAGATGCCAGCACATTAACCCTTGATGTATTGCAATGCATTGTAAAGGGGATCAGACCCCCAAAAGTTGAAGTCCCAGAGTGGGACAAAAAATAAAGTGAAAAAAGAAGTTAAAAAATAAAGTGGAAAAAAAAAGTTTCAAGTAACAATTGAACAGACAATCGCCAAAAAAATAAAAAAAATATGGCTCTCAGAAAATGGCAGCACAAAAACAAGATTTAATTCTGTTCAAAAATGCATCTAATGTGTAAAACTTAAAGGGATTCTGTTAGCTAGTTTAAGCCTATAGAGCTGAGGACATGGGCTGCTAGATGGCCAATAGCCCGTCCACAATATACTTTTCACATTGCTTTGTGTGTCTTTGTTTAGTCAAAAAAAACGATTTTATTCATATGCTAATAGGGGTTATAAGGAGCCCAAGGGGCGGTTACCAATGTTCCTGGATCCCAGCCGTGCCCACTGTGAAGGAGCCCAGCACCGCCCCGCATCCTCTCATCTCCTCCTTGCTCCCCCGACTTCACGCATTCAGAGCGCCGTAATCTCGCGCATGCGTGAGTACGCCGCTTGTCAGCGCTGGTAAACTGTTCCTTCCCTGTGCTGGCATCAGCATCAGGGAACGAACTGCGCATGCGCGAGATGGCACGCGCGAGATTACAGTGCTCTGAATACGCGTGCTGGCTGAAAGGATCTGATCCCCGCAGTCCGAGACTGCGGGGATCAGATCCTTCTAAATGTTGTGCAGATCCCCCCCGATCCCCCCCCTCCTTTCCCAGATTATTATTTTTAACTTGTCCCCCCCTTTTCAGGATGGCCGAGCGGTCAGGATGGCCGAGCGGTTGAAGCAGAGTGTCAGCATACAGCTGACACTCTGCTTCAAACGACCGACATCGTTTAACCCCTTCCATGCCGCGGTCCGTAGGGACCACAGTATGGAAAGGGTTAACAGGGAGGGAGCTCCTTCCCTCTCCCATCGGGCGCTGCGGTGCTCTGGCAGCGCACCGATGGTGTGGGGAGGAGAGAGGGAGGGAGCTCCCTCCCATCGGGACGCTGCTCTGCTGTGGCAGCGTCCCGATGGTTACCATGGCAACCGGGCGCTTTCGTACGGCTTGCCATGGTAGAGGTAAGCCTGATCAAGCTCCTGCTAAAGGCAGGAGCCTGAACAGGCTTAATATGAATGAAAATACACTGCAGTACACTATACAGTGTACTGCAGTGTATTGTAAAACACCAGACCCACTGGATCTTCAAGAACCAAGTGGGTCTGAGTCAAAAAAGTGTAAAAAAAAACAACAAAAAAAAGTTTAAAAAAAGTGTAAAAAAATAAAAAAGTTAAAAAAAAGTAAAAAAAATCCCAGTTTTCCCCATATAAGCACATTTTAATTGATTAAAAATGAAGAAAATAAAATCCCTTAGCATATTAGGTATCGCCGCGTCCGTAAAAACCCGCTCTATGAAAATATCATATGACCCAACCACTCAGGTGAACACCGTAAAAAAAAAATAAAAACAGGGTCAAAAAAGCCATTTTTTGTCACTTTACATCACAAAAAGTGTAATACCAAGTGATCAAAAAGGTGTATGCCCCTCAAACTAGTACCAATCTAACCGTCACCTCTTCCTGCAAAAAATGAGCCCCTACCTGAGACAATTGCCCAAAAAAATAAAAAAACTACAGCTCTCAGACAATGGAGACACTAAAAAGATTTTTTTTTGTTTCAAAAAGCATATTATTGTGTAAAACTTAAATAAAAAAAAAAAACTATACATGTTAGGTATTGCCACGTCCGTAACAACCTGCTCTACAAAAATATCACATTAGATAACCCCTCAGGTGAACACAGTAAAAAAACTAAAATAAAAAAAAGGTCAAAAAAGCCATTTTTTGTCACTTTACATCACAAAAAGTGTAATACCAAGCGATCAAAAAGGCATATACCCCTCAAAATAGTACCAATCTAACCGTCACCTCTTCCCGCAAAAAATGAGCCCCTACCTGAGACAATTGCCCAAAAAATAAAAATAACTACAGCTCTCAGACAATGAGAGGTATCGCCATGTCCGTAACAACCTGCTCTACAAAAATATCACATTAGTTAACCCCTCAGGTGAACACAGTAAAAAAATAAAATAAAAACTGAGCCAGAACAGCCATTTTTGTTTACCTTGCCTAACAAAAAGTTTAATATAAAGTGATCAAAAATCATATGTACCCCAAAATAGTATCAATAACACTGTCACCTTATTCCTTAGTTTCCAAAATATGGGCACTTTTTGGTTGTTTCTACTGTAGGGGTGCATCGGGGGGGCTTCAAATGGGACATGGTGTCTAAAAACCAGTCCAGCAAAATTCGCCCTCCAAAAACCATCTGGCGCACCTTTCCTTCTGCGCTTGGCCATGCACCCATACAGTAGTTTACAATCACATGTGGGGTGTTTCTGTAAATCGCAGAATCAGGGTAATAGTTTTTGAGGGTTTTTTTTGCTATTAACCCTTGATGTGTTACAGGAAAAAATTGATTAAAATGGAAAATCTGCAAAAAAAAAGTGAAGTTTTGAAATGTCATCTCCCTTTTCTTTTAAATCTTGTGGAATACATAAAGGGTTAACAAAGTTTGTAAAATTAGTTTTGAAAACCTTGAGGGGTGTAGTTTCTAAAATGGGGTAATTTATGGTGGTTTCTATTATGTTAGCCCCACAAAGTGACTTCAGAACTGAACTGGTGCTTAAAAAAATGGTTTTGGAAAATTTCTTAAAAATTTTAAGAATTGCTTCTAAAATTCCAAGCCTTCTAACATCCCAAAAAATAAAATTACATCTACAAAATGATGGCAACATAAAGTAGACATATGGGAAATGTAAAGTAATAACTATTTTGTGAGGGATCACTATCTGCCTTAATAGCAGAGAAATTCAAAGTTTGAAAATAACAAATTTTTCCAAATTTTCTGTAAATTTAGGATTTTTTTTATAAATAAAGGTGATTTATATTGACTCAAATTTACCACTGTCGTGGAGTACAATGTCATGAAAAAACAATCTTGGAATCAGTCGAATCGGTGAAAGAATCCCAAAGTTATGAATTAATAAAGTGACACATGGCAGATTTAGAAAATGTGGCTTCGGCATTAAGTGTAAAAGTAGCTTCATCCTTAAGGGGTTAAACTATGCCAAAACAGCCATTTTTTGTCACCCTGCCTAACAAAGTGTAACACCAAGCGATGAAAAAGTCTTATGTACCCCAAAATGGTACCAATTAAAACGTCACCTCATCCTGCAAAAAATAAGCCCCCACATAAGACAATAACTCTAAAAATAAAAACCAATGGCACCCACAAACCAATCCATCAAAATCTGTGCACCAAAATCCATATGGCGCTCCTTCCGTTCAGAATCCTGCCATGTGCCCCCACAGCAGTTTACCACCACATATGGGGTGTTGCCGTATTCAGGAGAACAAATTTTGGAGTGCTTTCCTCCTGTTACCCCTTGTGAAAATGAAAAATTTGGGGCTAAAGCAACATTTTATTGGAAGTAATAAAACTTTTCATTTTCACAGCCAAGTGTTTCCAAATTCCGTAAAATGCTTAGAGGCTCAAAGTGCTCAGTACACACCTTAATATATTCTTTGAAGGGTGTAGTTTCCAAAAATGGGTTCACTCTTTGAGGGTTTCCACTGTAGGGTCTCTCAATTACAAAATGGTGCCTAAAAACCATTCTAGCAAAATCTGCCTCCAAAATCCATATGGCGCTCCTTTCCTTCTGACCACTGCCACGTGCCCATACAGAAGTTTAACACCACATATGGGGTACTTCTGTAAACTGCAGAATCAGAGTAATGTATATTGAGTTTTAGTTTGCTGTTAACCCTTGCTGTGTTGCAAGAAAAAAATTAATTAACATGAAAAATCTGCTTAAAAAATGAAATTTTGAAATTTCGCCTCCATTTTCCTTTAATTCTTGTGGAACACCTAAAGGGTTAACAAAGTTTGTAACGTCAGTTTTGAATAATTTGAGGGGTGTAGTTTCTAAAATGGGGTCATTTATGGATGGTTTCCATTACGTAAGCCCCTCAAAATCACTTTATATCTGAATTGGTGCTCAAAAAAATGGTTTTGGAAATTTTGTTGAAAATTTGAAAAATGGCTTCTAAGCTTTCTAACCTGCTAAAAAAATAAAATGACATTTACAAAATGTTGCCAACATAAAGTAGACATATGGGGAATGATGACTGATAACTATTTTATGAGATATTACTATCTCCCTTAAAAGTAGAGAAATTCAAATTTAGAAAATTGTGACATTTTCCAAATTTTTGGTAAATTTGGGATTTTTTAAAGAATAAAGGAAAAACATAATGACTCAACTTTACCACTAACATGAAGTACAATATGTCACAAGAAAACAATCTCAGAATAGCTTGGATAAGTAAAAGTGTTCCAAAGTTGTTACCACATAAAGTGACAAATGGCCTGGGCAGGAAGGTGAAAACTGGCCTGGGGTTGAAAGGGTTAAGGAAAGCTAGTACCATGCTTAAGCTGTAGAAAGCATACAGTATGTCTTGTCTCCAATACTTTTGTTCTGTTACCTGATGGCCAAGGTAGCAAAAAATCAACCTGCTTCGACTTATGTAAATGAGGCAGCCTGAAGGGGCAGCGGCCTTCACACTTCGAGTCAAGCTTGCCACGCCCCCGTCCCTGCCTCATTCAGGAGAGTAAAGTTGATTTTTAGCAAATTTGGCCATCACTTGACAACAAAATACAGCATTAGAGGCAAAATATTTAGAGGCAAAATAATAATGGTCGTTTGGGTGGGATGTGGGGGGGGGGGGTGGCATTTTGGAGATGTTAGGCTCCCTCAGATGCAGATGTGAACCTAGTGTCTGTTGTATGTGAACTTAGCCTTGTCTGTCAATCTATATATTTTGATATATGCTTTGCCATTCCAGATTGCAGGTTCATCCAATATAAACTATCTAGGTGCAACCCTCACATAACGCAGGTGACTGACTGCATGGAACACGCCCTGACTGCCGTATATCCTTGGACACGATATTCTGCAGGATGGATAACCAAACTCTTCTACCTCCCAGTATCTTACCTTCCAACGTTCATGTCAGATTGTCTATTGGCTCATCCTTTGTCAAAGCCACCATGTTTTTGCTCTTCAAATACTAGTACATGACTTGATTAATACATTGCTTCATGTTTGGCTAGAATATTAAAATAGATTGATAAATCTTTATTAAACTATTTGAGTGTAATGTTTTTGACTGCCTGTATTTTTCCCATGTAAAAATAGCATTCTTTATTTTTTTATTTTATTCTACTAGTATTTCACAGTGTGTTGAACAGTCATGTGACCAGCTCTGTGCCCAAACTGTTAATACTTTAGCGCTCTCTTCCCCTCTCTCAGCAGAAAGCTATAGCATGATCTCAAAATACCTATTCCTTTTACAATAAAAGATAAGCTTTCAGACTACTAAAGGGGTTGTCCGGTTTCAGGTAGAAACCAGACAACACAAGATGCATGCCTGAAATAAAAAATAAACCATTACTTGCTTGGTAGATCTTGTGCCATTGCTCCGGTTCTCCCAGCCAGGTTCTGTTGACTGAACAGCAGTAGTGATGTCACGTTGACAACATATGAGTGCTGGAGCCAATCACTGGCCTTGAGTAGTGCAGAGAAACAGAGCCCAGCTAGGAGAACAGGAGCTGGTGCACAGGATCTGTTACATAAGTTACGGTCATTTTTTTTTTTTTACTTCAGTCCCGCCTCGAATGTTGTCCTGGTTTCTTTCTGAAACCATCAATCCCTTTAACTTCTGATTACAGCATGATGTGCACAGGGGCATATACAGGTCTCAACACAAATCTCATTGGGCTCTCCACAGTGACATTTTTGAAAAATGTATGATTGTCTTTATTTGGGGAGGAATTTTTAAATAGTTAGACTCTACCAATCTAGCATTTACCCCTATCTCGCATTAGTTTAACATGTAGTCAGAGTTTATCCAGACTCCAGACACACCAAGATGGTGACTTTAATGCTATTTGTTGTATTACTGTAATGTGAGTTTTTTGCATTAAGCCAGGCAAGATAATACTGGCTTTCTACATCTCTATTTTTTGAAAGTAGACGCCTAGCACAATGTAAAAACCAAGACCTCATGTGACTAAGTGAAAGAATAAATAAAAAATCTATGTATGGTATGTATATACATTATACATGGGAAAAATATTGCTGAGGTTTTTAGTCACGGAACCTCCACCTATTATTAGCATTGGGCTCTGTGGCTTGACGGTTAGAGTCTTTGCCTTAAATACAGAAAGGGGGGGGGGGCTGTGCATTGTCTTCTATTAGTTTTAAAGAACAAACCTGGGAAAAATGGGCTCATGCATAGTACCACACGGTTCTGGGGCAGTGGTGAAATACGTGGAGGGAACAGACTTTTCCTTACTTTATTGATATTTGTTTCTCCATAACAGTTCATTTATTACACCTGTGCACACATGAGGCTGGAGTATCATTTTAGTCTGCATTTTATATTAAAATTACAGAAAAAAATAGTTATTTGAATAAAAATCCAAAACTAAAAATTAAATCATTGGTGTCAGAGATGAATGAAGTTTTATAAAATTCGATTCTGCTGCTTTGCATTTCTCTGTAAAGCCTAATTCACATTTCCATGGAACACGGTCCCGGATGATCCGTGAAATCCCAGACCGTGCTCCTTCTGAGGACTGGAGCGCACAGCGTCATTGGTTGCTATGACGCCGTGCGCTTCCTGAGGCCGCCGCTGTACAGTGATATCACTGTACAGTGGCGGCCTCAGGAAGCGCACGGCGTCATAGCAGCCAATGACGCCGTGCGCTCCCGTCCTCCGAAGGAGCACGGTCCGGGATTTCACGGATCATCCGGGACCGTGTTCCATGGAAATGTGAATTAGGCTTAAGTAGTGGGTGCAATGACAGTGAATGCAATTGTGCTGCTCCCTGTCATTGTATCCCTCATACACTATTGGGACATCTGATATACATAAAAGAGTGTAAAATTAAAAAAAATAATAATAACATACCTGATCAATTTGCTCATGATGGGCCGGCCCCCACCATCTTCCTTGAATGTCTGGCGCAAAATCTTGCGTGGCCCAAGATGACGTCATCACGCTGGCCGGCTTGGTGACATCATATGTCACTGCAGACGGGATTTTGGCCAAGATCTTCATGCAAGATGGTGGCGGGTGGCCCGTTGCGGGCAAATGGAGCAGGTAAGGCTACTTTCACATCCGTGTTTTTGCTGAATCCATCATGGATCAGCAAAAAACACTTCCATCATGATAATACAACCGTCTGCATCCGTTATGAACGGATCTGGTTGTATTATCTCTAAAATAGCCATGAGGTTTTATTTTTTGTCAGAGAAAATGGATCTGTCTCCATTGACTTACATTGTGAGTCATGACAATCCGTCTTGCTCTGCGGGACGGTTGGGAGGTATGTATATATTATGTGTGTGGGCTGCATAGCTGTGTATGTATAATGTACACTGCTGTGTGTGTGCATATGAAAGGAGATGCATTTACTTGTATAGGTACCCATGGTTTACTAACAGAAAATCTGCACATTTCCAAGTGTTTTTCTGTGCTGTCCCCCAGCAAATCTGCACCAAAAATGGCATGTGTTACTTGTGTTTTTTGTTGTAGATTTCACGTGGATATGCCTGGTCATCCTTACAATGTAAAGGGTGAAATCTGCACAAAAACAATTGACATGCAGCGGATTTCAAAATCTGTATGGCAGGTCAATTTGTGCATGGAAAAAAAGGCAAAGTGTACATAAGGTTTTTGTAATCTCATACACTTTGCTTGTACTGTATTATGCTGCATTTTTTCTGCACAAGAATTTGAGTGGTAAAACCACCGGTAGTCTGCACCACGTTCATGTACCCTTAATGAGGAGACCACATGCACCACTGCTGTTTAGTTCAATGGTCAGCAGATGACACACTAGTTAACAGGTACTCACCAAAACTATTAATCCCCTCTCCTTATATGCCGTTGGTGCTCCCCATTGTGTTTAATGTAGTTATTCACATGTAAATTTCCATAGTCCGTGAGGCCAGGGTTACTTCATAGACGCATGCCCTATTTTCATCTGTGTTCACGGATTCCTCACGCCTATGGGTCCTTCAAAACACATGAGCACAACACGGATGACAACTGTGTTTTGTTCCTGTTTCACAGATTGTTGCTAGGCACTATCTGTGGAATATGGATCACACACAGAGGGAAAAAGGCGGACACACGGACTAAACATGGATCACGGACATCTTCGTGGATGAACCACAGACCATCTTGTCATTAATGTCATCATGGACACAGAGGTGTGAATGAGACCTTATACCGAACCTGTCACGCGAGGTCGGCGTCGTGCTCCCTCTGCACGACGTCGCCGGACCTCTCCGCCCCCTAGAGACGAGCAATAGGGAATTGAAGTGCTGGTCTTGTCAGCCAGCACTTCATGAGTTAATTCTCTGTTTGGGTTTAGCCATGTGGTGCTGATCACACCACATGGCTACTTTACATATTGTTTGGACAGCTTGCTCCGCCTCAGGTCATGTGATGCTGGCCACATCACATGATCCTGGGCAGGCTATTTAAAGATGGCAACTGCCTCACTCAGATGCCTGTGATTAGTCTTCTGAGATCAGTGCTGTGTGTTGGACCTTGCTGTTGGATTATTGGTGTATTGGATTTTGGCTTTGGACTTAGACTACGCTTTTGTGATTCCCCTCGGTATTTGACGTGACCTCCTGTTCTTGACTTGGCTTGCTTACGATTCTGCTGTTGTGTTTGTTTCTGTCTGTGTTCGTCTTTCCCTGTGTTCCCTTCCCTTCCCTGTGCACGTACTCAGCATAGGGACTGTCTCCAAGTTACGGTTTTGTCGCCTAGGGCATCTACTGTAAGTAGGCAGGGAAAGAGGTGGGGTTCAGACAGGGCACACTATCCCTTGTTTCCCTGTCGTGACAGAATCACAGGCCATACCTAATGGAGCCGTTGCGAGTACTCACGGACCAGATGAGTAACATGGCTCAGATGATCCAGGATTTGGCCGGGAGACTCCAACATCAGGAGCAGCTGCGGACTGCACCCGCAGTCGTTCCCTCCATGCCAAACCCCAATATTGAACCCCATGTAAAATTGCCCGATCGGTTTTCTGGGGACCGAAGGACTTTCCGTTCCTTTAAGGAAAGTTGTAAATTATATTTCCGTTTACGCTCACACTCCTCGGGTTCTGAGCAGCAGCGGGTAGGAATAATTATTTCCTTGCTGCAAGGTGATCCGCAGGAGTGGGCTTTCTCATTGCCACCTGACTCCCCTTGTCTATTGTCTGTGGAGGCTTTTTTCCGGGCCCTAGGTCTTTTATATGAAGAACCTGACTTGGCCGCTGTAGCTGAAACTCAGCTCAGAGACATTCGGCAGGGTAACCGTCCAGTTGAGGATTACTGTGCTGAGTTCAGAAAATGGTGTGTGTCCTCTAAATGGAATGACCCTGCTTTGAGAAGCCAGTTTAGGGTGGGACTGTCTGACCATCTGAAGGATTTACTAGTTAGTTATCCTACTCCTGACACCTTAGAGGCGACTATGACCTTAGTTATCAAACTTGACCGACGGTTTAGGGAGAGACAAAAGGAACGTTCTGTTGCCCCTCAAGTTGCCGTGTTGTCCGAAGTTCCTCTTCAGAGCCCGTCTCCTATCAAGGTCCAGGAGGAGCCTATGCAGTTGGGAGTTACTATGAGGGATCAGAGACGCCTGAGAGGGGCCTGTTTTTACTGCGGTGAGATGAACCACTGGCTCCAGCAGTGTCCGAGACTTCTGCTCTCAAAAAGGTCTGTTCCTGGAAGTAAGGTACCCCCTGCGGTGGTAAGAAAGAAAATCTTGTTACCTATTTCCATTTCTTATAACCAACTCAAGAGATCCGGTGAAGCATTTGTGGATTCAGGTTCTGCTGCTAATTTTATTGATTATGATTTTGTGCAATCTGTGGGTGTGCCTATAATTCCTTTAAGGGAGGTAATTCAAATTATCGCACTGGATTCCACTCCATTGAATAATAGGAGAGTGGAGTTTTGTACTCCTGAGGTTGTATTAACTGTAGGAATTACCCATACTGAGACTTGCTCCTTCCTTGTATTAAAGGATTTACCTGCCGACCTTGTTTTAGGTCTGCCTTGGTTACAGGACCACAACCCTGTGATCAACTGGTCGGTAGGTGAATTGGAAAAATGGGGAATGAATTGTGACAAATGTTGTAGATCAGTATTGCAGTTGGGAGGTACCACTGAGTCTCTTTCCTTGCCCAAGTATATTGGCGATTTTTCGGACGTGTTTTCCATGTCCGAGACTGAGTTCCTCCCTCCTCACCGGCAATATGATTGCGCCATCGACCTTATTGAGGGATCCAAATATCCCAAAGGTCGCATTTATAATCTCTCTACTCCTGAACGTCAGTCCATGAGGGATTATCTCAAAGAGAGTCTGGCCAAGGGTCACATCCGGCCTTCAGTTTCTCCCATGGGGGCAGGTTTTTTCTTTGTTGGTAAAAAGGATGGAGGATTGAGGCCCTGTATCGATTACAGGGAGCTCAATAAAATCACTGTTAAAAACAGATACCCGTTGCCCCTTATTCCTGACTTGCTGAATCAGGTCCAGGGGGCCTGTTGGTTCACCAAGCTGGATTTGAAGGGGGCATACAACCTAATCAGGATTCGTGAGGGGGACGAATGGAAAACTGCGTTTAATACCCCGGAGGGTCATTATGAGTACTTGGTAATGCCTTTTGGGTTAAGTAACGCTCCGGCAACTTTCCAAAACTTTGTCAATGACATTTTTAGACCATTTATTGGGAAATTTGTAATTGTCTATATTGATGACATCCTGATTTTTTCTGCAGACTGGGAGAGTCACGTATCTCACACTAGGCAAGTGCTGGAGGTGTTGCGTGAAAACAAGTTGTTTGTTAAAGGGGAAAAGTGTACCTTTGGTGTTCAGGAAGTGGCCTTTTTGGGATACATTCTCACCCCTTTTTCTTTCAAAATGGACCCAGTTAAAGTACAGGCCATTGTGGATTGGGTGCGACCTTCCTCTTTGAAGGCGCTCCAGCGATTTCTGGGGTTTGCTAATTTTTATCGTAAATTTGTCAAAAATTTTTCAGTGGTAGCCAAACCCATTACGGATTTGACTCGCAAGGGGGCTGATCTGGTCAATTGGCCCCCTGCAGCAATTGAGGCCTTTGAAAGGTTAAAGCAGTGTTTTATTAATGCTCCTGTGTTGGTCCAGCCTGATCAAAGTAAGCCTTTTGTAGTTGAGGTGGATGCGTCTGAGGATGGTGTGGGGGCTGTACTGTCCCAGGGGTCTTCCACCTTAACTAATCTTATGCCATGCGCCTTCTTCTCCCGCAAGTTCTCTCCTGCCGAGAGGAATTATGATATTGGGAATAGGGAGTTACTTGCAATCAAGTGGGCATTTGAGGAATGGCGTCATTTTTTAGAAGGGGCATTTCACCGCATTACGGTCCTCACGGATCATAAGAATTTAATGTTTCTAGAATCGGCTAAGCGATTGAATCCTAGACAGGCGAGGTGGGCTTTGTTCTTTACTCGTTTTGATTTTTGTGTTACCTTCAGACCCGGGAGCAAGAACGTTAAGGCCGATGCCTTATCCCGAAGTTTCCAGGCGTATCAGCCTCCTGACGTCCCTCCTGAGCCCATCCTGCCAGCTGATATCATCGTGGCCGCTACCTCATCTGACCTCGCTTCTGAAATCTCGGCAGGACAACATCTTGCTCCCATTGGTACCCCCAATGACAAATTGTTTTGTGCCGGCTCATTTGCGGTTGCGACTGCTGGGTGAGTGCCATAATTCTGTTTTGTGTGGACATCCTGGCATCAATGCCACCAAGGAGTTGGTCTCTAGGCAGTATTGGTGGCCGTCAATCTCCAGAGATGTTCAGGCTTTTGTAACTGTGTGTAACACTTGTGCCAGGTCCAAGAATTCCAAGACACGACCTATGGGTGAGTTACATCCTTTACCCATACCTAGTAGACCTTGGTCACATCTGTCCATGGACTTTATCACGGACTTGCCGTGCTCTGAGGGTAAAACCGTGATATTTGTGGTGGTTGACAGATTCAGCAAAATGTGTCATTTTATTCCTTTGTGTAAATTACCCTCTGCGAAGGTCTTGGCGTCCGTGTTCATTGATAATATTGTCAAACTACATGGTGTTCCTGAGAATATCGTTTCTGATAGGGGAGTACAGTTTGTGTCTAGGTTCTGGAGGGCGTTTTGTAATAAGATTGGTATCTCTTTGTCCTTTTCATCAGCCTTTCATCCGGAGACCAATGGTCAGACTGAACGTCTTAACCAATCCGTTGAGCAATATCTTAGATGTTATGTTTCTGATAACCAACATGTGTGGGCCAGATTCCTGTCTCTGGCTGAATTTGCAATTAATAATCGTGTTAATTCATCCTCTGGGATGTCGCCGTTTTTCTGCAATATGGGTTTTCATCCACGCTTTAGCTCCTTTTCCCCATCTGCGTCGGTTGTCCCAGATGTCAATGATTTTTCTCAAGAACTGTGCACAGTTTGGGCACAGGTTCACTCGAACCTGGAAAAGGCCCAAGGAGTTCAAAAAGCTAAGGCTGATAGAAAACGTTCTAAGGGTGTGAATTTTAAGGTTGGGGATAAGGTATGGTTATCGACTAAAAATCTCAACATGAGGGTACCATCCTACAAGTTTGCACCTCGCTTCATTGGTCCTTACAGGATCACCAAGGTGATCAATCCGGTTTCTTTTAGGTTATGTTTACCCGACTCCCTTCGTGTTCATAATGTTTTTCATGTGTCTTTGCTCAAACGTTATGTTGCTCCCGTTGGTCCTGAGGAACAGTCTCCGCCTCCGGTTGAGGTAGCAGGATAAATGGAGCATGAGATTGCCAGAATTGTGGATGTGAGAAGGGTCCGGAATTCCTTCCAGTACCTCGTACATTGGAAGGGGTTCGGTCCTGAGGACAGGTCTTGGGTACCGTTGACCAGGATGCATGCAGACTCGCTCATCCGAAAGTTCCATCTGCAGCATCCCGATAAGCCTGCTCCCGCTGGTAAGGGTCCGGTGGCCCCTCGTGAAGGGGGGGTACTGTCACGCGAGGTCGGCGTCGTGCTCCCTCTGCACGACGTCGCCGGACCTCTCCGCCCCCTAGAGACGAGCAATAGGGAATTGAAGTGCTGGTCTTGTCAGCCAGCACTTCATGAGTTAATTCTCTGTTTGGGTTTAGCCATGTGGTGCTGATCACACCACATGGCTACTTTACATATTGTTTGGACAGCTTGCTCCGCCTCAGGTCATGTGATGCTGGCCACATCACATGATCCTGGGCAGGCTATTTAAAGATGGCAACTGCCTCACTCAGATGCCTGTGATTAGTCTTCTGAGATCAGTGCTGTGTGTTGGACCTTGCTGTTGGATTATTGGTGTATTGGATTTTGGCTTTGGTCTTAGACTACGCTTTTGTGATTCCCCTCGGTATTTGACGTGACCTCCTGTTCTTGACTTGGCTTGCTTACGATTCTGCTGTTGTGTTTGTTTCTGTCTGTGTTCGTCTTTCCCTGTGTTCCCTTCCCTTCCCTGTGCACGTACTCAGCATAGGGACTGTCTCCAAGTTACGGTTTTGTCGCCTAGGGCATCTACTGTAAGTAGGCAGGGAAAGAGGTGGGGTTCAGACAGGGCACACTATCCCTTGTTTCCCTGTCGTGACAGAACCTGTCGTTTCAGGCGACTTTTCAGACAAACCTGTCTGTGTAAATGAGGAATAACAATAAATCTTACCATTACATGACTTGTATTCCATATTTTACACAATTTTTTTCACCTCTATAGACTCTGTCAATAATCAGTTTAACCTGAGCTAGAGGGTGGAGATTAACTACTATAATGTCTCCCATATACAGCACAGATGGTGAAGAGGACATGTTGCTCCCCTATCTCTCTGTAGTATACCATCAATAGCAGCGGAATGGAGTTCATTATACAGAAGTACTGGGCAGTCTAGCTTTGAGTCCAGCACTGGGTGAGATAGAAAACTTAATAGAGGCAGCAACATCCTAGAGGACATTATACAGCACAGGCCTGGCAATCTGTCAGGACTGGCTATTTGCCTGACCGGGCAGAATTCCAGTGAGCAGCTCACATATTGGGCCATTCATTTCACCCTGCATTCAGCTCCCTGTTTAATTGAGCCATGCCTTGTGGCAGCAGAACACTCTGTGCGGAGCTCACTACAGTTTGCCTGAAGACCTCCATCTCATGTTCTCCTGTCTGGGCTGACAAGATATTATCCTGCTCAAAGCACCAGGACAGTACATACTGCAGTTCCTTTGGGGATCCTTCTACAGGACTGGATCTCACATGCAGCAGCACTAGGTAGGCAAAAGCCACACTGCCTGTGGAATTAATGGGGGAGATTTATCAAAACTGGTGTAAAGGAAAGATAGCTTAGTTTCCCATAGCAACCAGCAGATACCATCTTTCATTTTTCAGCGCTCCTTTGGAAAATGAAAGGTGGAATCTGATTGGTTGCTATGGGCAACTAAGCCAGTTCTACTTTACACCAGTTTTGATAAATCTCCCCTAATGAGTCTTGCAAAGCCCTCAATATAGCTGAATGAGTGGTTTGGGGAGAAGGGTGTGGAGGCACTAGAGACATTCCTGTACTCCTCCTACACAGAGGCACAGAGAGTAGTCCTGCATGCAGGGGCAGTCCGATAATTCTTGCTCATTACAACAGTCTAACCTTGCCAGTCCCTCCTGTTCAATCCCAAACTCTCTGTTCCCCACCATGCATTGCTAATAACCCATACCTTCCAACTTTTTGGACGGTCAAAGAGGGATGCTTAAGGTTCATTGCATGAAAGTCAATTTTTTTCTGCATATTTATATACTTTAGTAGTTTTCTTAGCACGAAATAGGCAAAAATTAACTTAATATAGATTTCTAAAATACAAATTGCATCAAATAATGAAATAATATACAAGGTTAACTATCCACGCACTGCACATTTACCCCATCAACTCCCACCCTGTATCTTCTCCTTACTTTCAATGGGATCCCCAATATATTTTAATATCACTAGCATATGCTACAAATCCCATATCCAGCAGTGCTCCTTCTTGCAACCATCTTCTTCCCTGCCATAGGTGTGTGTATTACAGTGTCCACACTGCAAGTATTAGCATCAAGCCCTGTGTAGGGCATAGAATTAGCTAACTGAACAGTCCCCTCCTTGTTTAATAGATAAGCAATTCTATTACGCCTTGATTCTGAAATTGGGGTGGATAATCTGTCTACTTCTACTGTTAGTGGGGTGTCCACATTGTTTAATAGATAAACAATTCTATTAGACCTTGATTCTCATATTGGGGTGAAAAACCTGTCTACTTTTACTGCTAGTGGGGTGTACACACTGACATTGAATAACTTATTTTACATATATAGTTAGTGTTACAGTACAGTATGTCCAACAGACAGTTGCCAGGGCCCTCCAAAGGAACAGGCAGTGGCAAAAAAGTTTGCCTGAGCCGGCAGAAGTAGCAGCAGAAGCAATCCTGCTGTCCTCGAAAGATTGACTTGGTCTTTAAAGGGTTTCTGTCACCAGAAATCACCCTATTAAACCAAGTGTCATTTGCAATGAGCAAATGACACTTGATGACAGTAATGTTAGTCTCATATTTCTCTGTCCAGCAGTTTAGCCAAAAAATAGGTTTTTATAATATGCAAATGACCTCCCCTAGGTGCAGTAGGCGTGAACCTGCACCTAGGAGAGGCCGTAATAACGCCTCTTACCACGCCTCCGTAGCGCTGATTGACAGGGCCGGGCAGCCAGCTCTTTCGGCTCCCGGCCCTGTACGATCCCGAAATCCTGCGCACTGCGGTAGTACTTCCGCGCACGAAGGAGCCGGGACCTGGGCGGCCGCCGGCTCTCAACGCGCGTGCGCGGATGTACTACCGCAGTGCGCAGGGGCGGGATTTCGGGATCGTACAGCTTGCCCATTAGTCAGGGGCAGGGAGGCAGCACGCGGCTGAGCCAGCAGGGCGCAAGCGTGGCCATGAGCCAGCAGGGTGGCAACAGTGTGAGATCTGGAACCAAATGTGCCCGGGGTAGATAGGGTTCTATTCAGGATGCTACCTGTCCGGAATCAACTAGTGTGGCCGTATGTAGGATCTGTGGGCAGAAGGTGAAATGTGGCCAGGATGCCAATGTTGGCACCACGGCCCTGCATCAACACATGAAGCATCACCATAAAGTCTCCTGTAGTATAATGTAGTGGTACAGCCTGATGCATCTCCCAGTGGCCCACAACCCTTTCTCCAGCAATTTCCTTGCACAAATGGCCAGATGCATGCTTGTGTAGTGACAGACGCATTATCACCATTCTGCAGAAGGATGTCTACTGGCTCTCCACAATGTTAAACCCTCACTACCGAGCCAAAATTGGGGCCTTTTTTCTACGTTCTGAGAGGGATGATGAACTCAACATCGAGACATTGTTTGTAGTTGGTTCGTCGCTAGCTATCAAGACATTGTTTGTAGTTGGTTCGTCGCTAGCTATTTGTGCCATCGCCCATCCTAATAAAGGTTTGACAGGAGGGACACTGCACTCATACTCCACTGTCCACTGCTGGTGGAGGGGTAGGGGGCAGGAGCAGCACCAGCTCCATCAGCAGCAACTTGAGTCTCTGATGAGCACGTTTCTTCACCCGCCTGCTGAAGAAACCAGCCAGAAGCAACTGCAGGACATGGAGCTGAACCTGAACAAGCAGGTGGTAGCATACCTAGAGTGCAACCTGTCACCCTAGATCCAAGATCCCTTGGACTACTGGGCAGCCAAACTTGAATTGTCACCACAACTGGCCGAGTTTGCTCTGGATAAGCTTTCTTGCCCGGCCAGTAGAGTGACATTAGAGTGGGTGTTTAGTGCGAGGAAGCATAGTTACCCCAAAGAGAACTTGCCTTTTAACACAAAATGTCTAGAGCTTAACCTTTCTAATGGTGAATCAGACGTGGATCAGCTAGAATTTCCACACACCGATGCCTGATACAACAGACTTAAAGGGGTTGTCCGGGTTCAGAGCTGAACCCGGACATACCCTTAAAGGGAACCTGTCATCTCCGAAACACCCCCTGAACTAGAGTAAGAGATGTATAGTGTAAGTGATGCTGAATCAGAATATGTAAGTTTTATCTTCATACTCGCTTCCATTCCAACGCTGTGCTCCCACAAACCTGCAGTAAAATGCATTGAGAGGACTCTTCTTTGAGTCCCCTCCATTATATAAGTGAGCACTGGAGTCCACGGAGTGCATTTTACTGCTGGTTTGTGGGAGCACAGCGTTGGAATGGAAGGTAGTACGAAGATAAAAATTACATATTCGGATTTATCATCACTTACACTATACACCGCTTACTCTAGTTCAGGGGGTGTTTCAGAGATGACAGGTTCCCTTTAATTTCACCCAGGCAGACTGCCTGATGTTAGCAATGGAGCATCCTATGCTAATTAGCGCAGGGCAAAGGCATTTTGCCTGGTTCCAGTGATGAACCGGGCTCTGCCAGGCGGAGGCGTCCGCCCAGCAGTGAGCACGGTGACATAGAAGTGGGTGAGATCTGCACTCCTTTTCATTCGGGTGCTCATAGAGGACTGAACATCAAACGGTAGTAGAAAAATCTATGGCACAACAATAGATTGCAGAAAGTGATGCTTTTAATTCATATTTCGTGAGGTAACAGATTACTCATTTTCAATCATATCCAGAGGAAGTATAACTCATAGAAAGACCAATAATGCCCCAACATTTCGGTCTAGTCTCAACCTTTCTCAAGGGATCTGTAGAGTACATAAGTATATAATGTATAAGAAGAACAAATCCTGGTACATTGGGATGAGTATTGTCGTGAATATAAAAAACCATATACACATATATACAAAATATTGTCCAATACAGGAAAAAATAATCAATTCAATAATTGCAACAAGGCTCAAGTATACACCGCCGGTTACAGGAAGACATAGCAGCCAAATAAAGTCGTCATACTCAAGTATCTGAAGAGAGCAATAATGTAATAGATCAAAATAATAGGTCCCATGTGGGGGGAAACTGGACTGTAATATATTCTGATGGTCATGGTCCTGGTACCAGAAAGAGTGGTGTATGGCCACCATAGTAATGCATAATGGGGATACTGAATGAGGCCAGTGAGAAATTAAAGAAGATACATCAATACACCATTAATTACCTTTTGGTCATGAGGCAAGAGGCACGGACTCCAAAGCAATTGTGGACTATTTTGAACTTAACTCTGGCTCAGTTCTAAAACATACCACTTTATGGAATGCTCACAAGGCATGTGTGAGGGGTGTTTTTATCAAATTAGGGCACCAGGTAAAAAAAGAAAGAGAAAAAAGGTTCTCAGAAATATATAGCAAACTCAAAGACACAGAATCCCAAAACAAAAAAAAACCCTTTCCTAGCTCTTCTAAATGAAATTAGACAATTGAGAAATCAGCTCAATGAATGTCTACTTTACGCATGTGAGAAACAAATGCGCAATTTGAGAGCTCAGTACTATTCCCAAGACAACAAAAGTGGTAAAATCTTAGCAAATAAACTGAAAAAAAAGAGCCCAGAAAACTAGAATACCATATCTCATGAACGCCACAAATACTGATAAGCTATATGACCCTAAAGATATCACTAATAGGTTTAAAGACTATTACTCTTCACTTTACAATTTAGAGGAAAATGGGACCACACCTCCTTCACCCCAAGATATTGCGTCCTTCCTAACTAAATTAAAACTCCCAAACGTTTCTCAAACGCAGTTAGCCCAGTTCAACACACCTTTCACTGAAAAAGAGATTCTCACAACCATTCAATCCCTTCCCTACGACAAAGTGCCAGGTCCAGGCGGATTTTCCAATACATATTTTAAAACATACAAAGATATACTACACCCGTACTTACTCAATATGTACACAGAAACCGTAAAATCTGGTTCCTTTGACAAGGACATGCTATTGGCCACAATAGTAACACTTCCAAAACCCGGTAATGAACCCTCCAGTCCTCAAAATTTTCGCCCTATATCGTTTCTGAATACTGATATAAAAATTTTTGCAAAAATCATTGCCATTAGGGTTGCTGCCATTCTACCATGTATCATACATCCGGACCAAGCAGGCTTAGTTAAACTTAGACAAGCCTCAGACAACACCAGACGGCTATTAAATATAATAAACTACTTGGAAAGGAATAAACTCCCAGCTTTAATGGTCGCCATGGACGCTGAAAAGGCATTTGACCGAATAAATTGGAAGTTCATCTTTTTGGTATTACAATACATGGGATTCAGTGGGTATATATTGGAAGCCATTAAAATGCTTTATACCAAACCAGCAGCTAGATTTTTAGCGAACGGCACACTTTCAGACCCGTTAGCGATCACAAATGGCACCCATCAAGGTTGCCCCCTGTCACCCTTGACATTTGTACTTACAATTGAGCCACTAGCCCAAGCCATTAGACAACAGAATTTGGTCACAGGTATACAAATTGGTAGATCAGACCACAAAATTTCACTTTTTGCGGATGATATTATCCTTTCTCTGGGTGAACCTGAAACATCTCTTCAGGCTTCCCTTGATATCATTACTGAATTTGGGAAATTATCATATTATAAACTCAACCTAGAAAAATCACAGATCCTACCACTCAACATCCCTTCTTCACAACAAGATACTCTCAAAAAGAAATTCGCATTTGATTGGCAGAACTCATATATCAAATACTTGGGAATAATGTTGAAACCCTCAATACATACCCTGTACAAAACAAATTATCTCCCCTTAGTGAAATCAGTGGAAAGGGAATTGAAACAATACTCAGCGTTGGAATTATCTTGGATAGGGCGTATTGCCTCCTTTAAGATGTCTACACTTTCTAAACTACTTTACATATTCCGAACCCTCCCCATTACTCCGCCTTCCAGTTTTTTTCAAAAAATATCACAAATATTAAATTCATACGTCTGGAACAAAAAAAAACCTAGGATAGCTGCCAAAATATTGCAAAAACATAAAAATAAAGGAGGGATAGGGTTGCCACAGATCCACGACTATTTCCTAGCTACTCAAATAGCGCAACTGAAGAAATGGTGGGAAGGAGATAGCTCTTCTACCTGGGTACAAATAGAACAACAACTGGTCTCGCCCACTTCCCCGAAAGCTATGATGATAGCCTCTTTACTGCCAAATTACCAAGCGCCCAAAGAATCACACAGTATAATCAACCACTCTATCAAACTGTGGAAATTGTTCCACACCACCTCATCTAAGACTAACATCAACTTAGTCCAATGGGCTCCATTACTGACCCTAGAATATCTCATACCGAATCTAGACCTTCATATATGGGTGCAAAAGGGACTAAACTCAGTTGCTTTGCTATTTCAGAATAAGGAACTTACAGGGATTCTGTCACCACGATTTTGCCTATTAAGCTATTTACACTACTGGATTCAGCTGATCAAGGATTTCAAAAACGTTATTGTTAGAGGTCATAGATGAAGATTTGATGCTAAAAAAAACCCTTTTTAACAACTGCCAATCACTTACTTAAGGAGCCCAAGGGGATGTGCCCAGCGTCGTTGGAGCCCGGCCACGCCGATTCCGTTGGAGCCCAGTACCGCCCACCTCATTAATATTCACTTCACTGCTTCAAGCTCTCGCCGGCTCTCTGCGCACTCTCGACCCAGAAAGAAAGGAGTGCGCAGAGAGCCGGCGCATGCGCAGAACATCCTCTGAGGCCGATGCTCGCAGACCGCACGGGTTCAGACCTCCTGAGGTACTATGCCTGCGCGGGATTACAGCCATGACGGAACTTCACTGCTTGAAGCAGTGAAGTGAATATTAATGAGGTGGGCGGTCCTGGGCTCCAACGGAATCGGCGTGGCCGGGCTCCAACGGCGCTGGGCACATCCCCTTGGGCTCCTTAAGTAAGTGATTGGCAGTTGTTAAAAAAGGTTTTTTTAGCATCAAATCTTCATCTATGACCGCTAACAATAACGAATTAACAAAACCTGCTTATATGAACTAATGCTAGCTTTAAAAAACCATCAATATAGTAAATACGAGAGACACTGGTCTACATGGATAACCTACAACCAACTGTCCTTCAAATGATTCTGTCTGGCGCCCAGAGGAGAGAACAATACATTAGCTATTGTTTAATTATTACTGCAATAAAAATACCTAGTTATGTTGCTATGTACGCTTTGTTACTAGCACAAGTTTTAGTACACCCATCTGTTGGTTTACTGAATCTTTGAAATGGTTGAAACCATTATGGAGATTATTTATAGCGTCATTAATCTTATGTTTGATTAGATGCTTCCCTTTTTACTTTTGTACTTCCCTTCCCTTTTCTTTGCCTTTGTTGAAATACCTATATTTTATTTCTACGTAAAATTTAAAACGTTGACGGGACAATGTACACATTCCAATATACAATGTATAATGTACAACAGATGTATATGTATAACCTGTCTCAATAAAAAACAATATTAAAAAAAAAAAGATGCACGGACTCTAGAGTTGGACGCCGCTGAAGCGTGTTGTCCCTGAAGTAATTAAAATGTATTAGCTACTTCTATGCTGCTCTACGGCGCAGCGCGGTCACATGACGCTGCGTGCGCATGCGCAGTACGGAGTTTGAGGCCAATGTGGGCAGACAGTAAGGGCTACTATAGGGGTGAAAGTAAATCAAATTGACAAAGTAGAATAGAGGATACACAAGTACTATTATAGTTTTAAAGCAATAATGATAAAGTAATATTAATTATATTAATGGTAAATAGAGATGAGCGAGTAGTATTCGACCGAGCCGGTATTCGATCGAATACTACGCTATTCGTCATACTCGATTTCGATCGAGTATAACGGCGATGACGCACTTAAAATTTGTTTCCCCTCCCACCTTCCCTGGCGCTTTTTTTACACCAATCACTATGCAGGGGGGGTATGACAGGCCCGCGGAGCACGCTGGCATCGCGAGAACGGCGTCTACATGCATTGGCTGGAAAAACCATGTGACCTCGAATCATAAAAACTCAGCTCTTCCTGCTCGTTCGCATATGCTGCATGAGCGTAGTAAGGGACAGAGGCCCGAGCAGGGAGAGACAGGCTTTAGCTGTATGAAAGTCAGGCAGGACCCCAAAAGTATATAACAGAAGCTCAGAATATCGCATTTACCACCATATATACCGGCTACCAGCAGACAGGAGAGTGATTGACAGCCCTTATCAGGGCTACTATACTGCACGGTATATAGCTTATTCTAACTATATACACTCTGCACAGAACGGCTGCTTTATTGAGGGATAGCTGCTGGAGTAGGGACAGAGAGAGGCATTAGTGGTGTATTAGCACCTATATACAAAACTATATTTGGCACTACTGTTGTGCGTTCTGTGTGCCAACAAAACCCTGTTATATACCTGGTGCGTATAGGCATCTATTGACCTTCTGGCAGTATACGGCTGTATACGCCAAGTATTTTTCTAAAAAATAAAGTATATTTGGCACCACTGTTGTGCGTTCTGTGTGCCAGCAAAACCCTGTTAATATACCTGGTGCGTATAGGCATCTATTGACCTTCTGGCAGTATACGGCTGTATAGCCAAGTGTTCTCCTAAAAAATAAAGTATATTTGGCACCACTGTTGTGCGTTCTGTGTGCCAGCAAAACCCTGTTAATATAACTGGTGCGTATAGGCATCTATTGACCTTCTGGCAGTATACGGCTGTATAGCCAAGTGTTTAAAAAAAAAAAAAAAAAAAAAGAGTATATTTGGCACCACTGTTGTGCGTTCTGTGTGCCAGCAAAACCCTGTTATATACCTGGTGTGTATACGCACCATTTGACCTTCTGGCAGTATACGGCTGTATACGCCAAGTATTTTTCTAAAAAATAAAGTATATTTGGCACCACTGTTGTGCGTTCTGTGTGCCAGCAAAACCCTGTTAATATACCTGGTGCGTATAGGCCTCTTGGGCCTTAATACAATTTTTAAGAGGTCTCACCTCTTGGGCCTTAATACAATTTTTAAGAGGTCTCAGCTCTTGGGCCTCCACACAATTTTTAAGAGGTCTCACCTCTTGGGCCTTAATACATTTTTTAAGAGGTCTCACCTCTTGGGCCTCCACATAATTTTTTCGAGGGCTCACCTCAAGGGCCTCCATATAATTTTTTCAAGGTCTCACCTCAAGCTAACTTTGCGCACTCATTAAAATATCTTCACAACAAGGACCTAAGAGCCCTCGATGGGAGAGCTTTGTGTGGGGGCCTGTTATAGGGAAGAGATGCGGCCCTGCGGGCTCTAGCCTGCCTTCTCCATAAGCCTCTGGCCACCCCACGGCCTCTTCCTGCCTTTTGCGGTCCTACGCATCCCTCAACATCCCCACTGCTTTACCTGCTAGACATGACACTGGGTCAGGTCGGGTCACTGACTTCATCATACTCAACCACCTCCTCTTACACTGCCTCACTTTGCTCCTCCTCCGGCCCACCCGACATACCAACAGCCTCCCTTGCTGGCAACTGTGTCTCATCATCGTCCCTAATCATTTTACACTTTAGTGCCCGTTCCACACCACCATCAGCTAGAGATGGAGCTTGCTCCAGTGTTTGGGCATCAGAACAAACAAAATCCTCAGATAGCTCCTGCGATTCTTGCAGGACTGGCGAGGAGTCAAAATCAGGTAAGGGACCTGAGAAGAGCTCCTGGGAGTGGGCATGGGTGGGAACACTCGGTTGATAACATTGGGCAGGGTGGGAGGAAGGAGGGTCAGAGTGAGGTCCCTGCAGTTTCTGCAGGCTATCGACGAGACTGGACTTTGTGGACTTGACTGGGTGGTGGACAGATTTAACAAATCTAGAAGGAGAAAGAGGGGTTTGCCGAGCTGTCTGTAAGGGTTGCGGAAATCCTGACAGAACCAAGGCCCAAAACTTGGGTGGGGGTAGCAGGTTTGCCCGTCCCCGCCTCCACAACATTCACCCAGTGTGCTGTCAGGGAGATGTAGCATCCCCGACCTCAAACGCTTGTCCAAGTGTTGGTGGTCAAATGGCCTTTTGCAGTAACCGTGTTACTCGGGCGTGGATGATGTTTTGGGACATGTGCTAGGGCAAGGCAGGGATGGCACAGAGGGAAAAATAGTGATGGCTAGGGACAGGATACTGATGGATGGCAGCCCCCATCAGGTTGCAGAAAGCTTTCATTTCTACAAGCCTAAATGGCAACATCTCAAGCGCCAACAATTTGGGCATTTTAAGGCTTCTGCATGTGTTTCAGTTGTTTTTACATTTTAAAGAAGACATGTCTGACCACATCTCACACACACACACAATGACAATTAGGGGTGGGGTCTATTTGCTTTCCCCCTTGCCTATGCCATCTGTGGTTGTCATAGGCAACGTGATTTTAAGGGGTGCAGAATTTTGTCTTCTTTTTTGTACAGTTTGGCTTGGGGTCCATGGCAATGTAGAGGAAAGAAGGTTTCCTTGTATGGTCTCACTTTACAGAGAGGTTATATTGTCTTTGGAGTGTATTGTTGAGAGGCTGTGATAGTGGCGTAATAGTGCGACTTGGGCGCGTTATATGCACCCAGACATGCTTCCCCTACTGTCCCAGTTGCATTCCAGCAGTGTTGGCATCATTTTCTGAGGTTTCAGGGTGGACTTGGTGACCTCCAAGTGGTCGAATTGAGATTTCCAAGTGGCGAGCATTTTTTTCCCATATACTATAATGGGATTCAATATTCAGTCGAATAACGCGGTCTATTCGAATCGAAATTCGAACTTTCGAATATTTCACTACTCGCTCATCTCTAATGGTAAACAATGAAGAACGCATGTTTAATATCAATAGCACATAGTTACCACTTGGTTAGAACTACAATGGTATATAATGTTATATACATCTAGTGCAACAATGGTGTTAGAGTATACTATTGGGTAGAGAGGGTGGGGGTTAGTAGGGGGAATGGGATGAGGAAAAAGGAGGGTTTGGGGGGGGGGGAGTGAGAAGGACGGTAAAGGAAAGGAGGGGGGAGTCTCATCCAAGTTGACCATAGGAAATTAGACTAAGTCCTGGACTAGCGTATCTGTAATAGAAGAAGGTGATCAATTAGAAATTGCATACAAAAAGATTATGACAAGATGACACATGTCATATTGCATTACATAATGTTGTGCATGAAAATTTAGGGTTAAATGTTACAAAAAAAGTCGCATTCACGATTTAGTTCTTTCGAGGATAATGTATCAAGACGATGAATCCAGTAAGATTCCTGCTGACGTCAGCAAAAGTGCCCTTGCATGATGCCACGCACCTACTGCCTCTGCTGCCATATTCTAATACTGCCGCCATCTTGGGCTCTTACTGCCACTGCTGTTGCCTGCCCCCAATCTGTGACTGGACGGCTATGTTGACTCCTCATGCTGTTGCCACCCTTGCCAGTCTGTTCAGGAGCCACTAGTGTCCCTGTTTGGCCTTGTTGACAACATTGTTTATTTTACCCTTCTTCTGATCCGTCAGAAGAACCAAAAAATGAAAAACACAATGGATCCTGCCTTTGGAGTATCAAGATTTCATCATGATTTTTAACCCTTAGACTCGCAGCGCCGTACATGTATGGCGCTGGGGCGTTGCGGGCACATGGCGCCCGCTCGCAAGTGCGGCGGGCGTCATGGCCGGCAAGTCTCTGCTGTTTCTAAGAGACTTGCCGCTACTTACCCGATCGGCGGCGTCTTGCTGGACCTTTAGATGCCGTGATCACACGTGATCACGGCATCTAGTTGCGTCTTTACCCGGAAGCATACGCCAATCGGGGTGTCTGTACACGATCTGAAAGCTGTAAACCTCGCTGATGAGGTTTACAGCTTTCAAAGTGCAATTCTTATTCTGGCCACTAGATGGCAGGCCAGGATAAGAATTGAGCAATTCTTGGATTTATCTCAATCTAGTAAATCCCTGATTGCTCATAAAGAAAAAAAAAACACAATATATCAGCTCATATTTGAGCTTTAAAATAGTCACAAAAATTTTTTAAAAAATGTTAAAAAATATATAAAAAAATAAAAAATATATAAAAGTTCAAATCACCCCCCTTTCAGTATAATTAAAAAATAAATACCTAAGTAACAATAAATATAGACATCATGGGTATCACCGTGACCGAAAATGCCCGTACTTTTAAAATATTTTTTAAAAATTCCAATACGGCGAATTATGTGGCGGAAAAAAGCATCCAAATGGCGATTCGCTGTTTTTTGTCGCTTTTTTTTTTTCTAAAAAACTTCAGATCGCCCCGCAAAAAATGAGCCCCCATACAGCTCCGTACACATAAATACCAAAAAGTTATAGGGGTCAAGATATGACAAAAAGAATAAGTAAATAAAAGGGCAACTTTCTAATTATTCAAAACACAGGAAAAACTAAACATTGCCAGATTCGTACTGACCAGTAGAATGAAAATAACTGGTCAGTTTTAATGAACATCGAACGCTGTAAATAAGAAACCCGTAGAACTGTAGCGGAATAGCGTTTTTTTTTTTGCAATTTCACCCGATTTGGAATTTTTTCCCGCTTCCCACTACACCATATGCAATATTAAATGGTGGCGTTGGAAAGTACAACTTGTCCCGCAAAAAACAAGCCCTCATACAGCTATGTGAACAGAAAAATAAAACAGTTATGGCTGTTTGAAGGTAGGGAGCGCAAAACGAAAATGCATAACCGAAAAAACCTCCGGTACTGAAGGGGTTAAGCCAAAATCAGGAGTGGGTCAAAAACACAGAAGACATGCAAATATTTTTTCACATGTTATCTCTGTTTTGGACCCATGCCCAGTACGCCCTCCACCACGTTCGGGGCTCAGTTTGAGATATAGGTGCGAGTTCCAGCAGTTTGACCTGCACTTATCAGACAATGGGGGTATATCCAGTGGCGTAGCTATAGCGGTCGCAGCGGTCGCAGTTGCGACCAGGCCCCTAAGCCATCTCTATAGTCATCTGTATCGCCGTCATCAGAACGGCGATACAGATGCCTGTACTGCGGGGCAGGAGAGGGAGAGGCGTCTCCCCTGCCCGTTCCTCTGATAGGCTGCAGGCACTAGGCCGGCAGCCTATCAGAGGCCGGCTCAGGCGGCGCGATGACGTCATCGCGCCGCCTGAGCCGTACAGCGAGGGACACAGGCCAGAAGAGGCCTGCATCGCATCACTGCCAGAGGTAAGTATTAGTGTTTATTATTTTTTTTATTGTAGCAGTCACGAACCGGAGCTCTATTGGGGGCACTGGGGGCATTTTTAGGGGCACAAGGGGGCACTGGGGGCATTTTTACTGGCACTGGGGGCATTTTTACTGGCACATGGGGGCATTTTACTGGCACTGGGGGCATTTTTACTGGCACATGGGGGCACTGGGGCATTTTTACTGGCACTGGGGGCATTTTTACTGGCACATGGGGCACTGGGGGGCATTTTTACTGGCACATGGGGGCACTGGGGGCATTTTTACTGGCACATGGGGGCATTTCTTACTGGCACATGGGGCACTATTACTAACAAGTGCACTCTGGCAGAGAATTATTAGTTGGGACTTTGGGGAGCACTATTACTGTGGGGGGCACCCTGGCACAGTATCAGTATAGTGCAGTTATTTCTGGGGGACGTTATGTTTACACTATTATTGTCAGGGACACTATTTGCTGGGCGCAGTTATTTTAGGACACTGTGTGCCAATAATTATTGAAGGGCACTATCTGTGTGGTTCTAGTGTACAGTACTGGGGGTGGTAGGATGATTTGTTCAGAAGACGGGAGGATGATGGAAAAGTAGTAAACTAAGATTTTTTTCTGTCAAACTGCAGAGATGAGAAATGGCTGAAAAATGGCATCTGGTCTGAAAGGAGAAGATGAGGAAAGAGAAGATCTACATCAGAGGAGACGTCACTGGATGTAAGAGGTATGGGGCGCTGTATTAGGCTACATTCACACGAACGTTGTGTTTTGCAGTCTGCAAATTGCGGATCCGCAAAAAAAGGATGATGTTCCGTATGGCATCCGTGGTTTTTTTTTTGCAGATCCACTGTAACAATGCCTATCCTTGTCTGCCAAACGGACAAAAATAGGAATGGACATACAGATGCGGACAGCACACAGTGCTCATTTAAGTGAATGGGTCCGCAATGAGGATCCTCTAAGATGCTCCTCTGGAAAAACAGGTCTTGAGCCCAACAAGTTGGTTATGCTGGTGCAGCAGAGTGGGAAATCTGATAAAGAAGAGCTTGAGGTAGGTGAACTGTAGACTTGATGCAGGGGAGTTGAACAAAAAAAATGAAGTATCAAGTGTTCAGGTAAACGTTGAAGAGGACACAGCGCTTTCAAAAGTGCTGTGGCCCCTTCAGACAACTGATCGATGTGGGCATCAGCAGTTGGGCCCTCACTGATCTGATATTGATGATCTATACTGAGAATAGGTCATCAATATAATGAAACTGGACAACTCCTTTACAGGGTTATGTTGGAAGCTTTTTCCAGGCATGAAGACTAAACAGAGAGCTCATATGCAGTGTGTGAGGCTGCACTACTACACAGCTATGTTTGGCTGCCTGAGGCTTGTTATTGCCAAAGTCATCATGTCTAAGCCTTGCTCCAAACACACTTTTTGTGGCTTCTGAAAAATGTCATGAATGTCATGTGTAGTACCCCAGACCTGGGGTTATTACTAGTGTGTTCTTTAATTGCAGCATTCTTATATGTTTTATATGCAATTCTATGTAATGCTATGTCTGTCACATGTACTATGTAATCTTATCCAGCAGGTGGAGGTATTTGTCGTCAATGGCTGGCTGTAACAGGGTTTAAAAACCCTGCCTGGAGGAGGAGGTCTACTGTAGTTCAGTAATCTATAGTCAGAATTATGCAGAGAGAAGGCAGGAGAGGTCCTGTCCAAATAGTGGAGGAGTGAGAAAGCAGCTTATAGAGCACCAACAATTATATAATTTTCACCCTGAGAAAGTGCAGGACCCAAATTATTCTTCTCTTTCCATAATGTGAGGAAGTAGCTCATAGAGCACCCATGCATGCAGCGGGCGCCATAGTTGCTGGTTCTAGTTTTGGCAGACTATCAATAATGAAAATCACTGCCAAACACTGACTGTGTGAAAGTGGCCTTAGGGTGAGACAGAGGTGGCAGTCCTCTCCTCTTATACCACAACCCTGAAATATCATTTGATATCCCATAATAATGACAAATGGATGTGATGAGAGTTGTAGTCCTCTCCTTTTATACCCCCATGCTGAAATGTCCTCTGATATCCGATAATACTGACTTGGACATTCTGGGAGTTGTAGTTCCTCTTATACCTCATCCTATAAAGTTCTCTGATAGCCAATAATAACAGCCTGGACAGGCTGGGAGTTGTACTTTTCTCCTCATCCCTGAAATGTTCTCTGATATAATGTTCTCTGTAATAACAACCTGATCATGCTGAGAGTTGTAATCCTTTCCTCTTGTACCCCCTTGCTGTAATGTCCTCTGGTATCACATAATATCAGCCTGGACATGCTGGGAGTTGTAGTTCACACCTCTTATACCCCCTCCCTTCCTCTGATACAACATAATATCATAAAATGTCTGGATTATTAAAATATAAAACAATTTATTGAAAGGTGTAACAGGAAAAAAAATCATAATGGTTTTTTGGTTCCTTCCCTTCCCCCCAAAAATTGACCATGACGTCATACATACAGTACTCTAAAATAGTATCAATAAAACTACAGATCACCCTGTAAAATGGGGTGGTTATGTGTAATTAAACCTACTCACCACTACCCCCATTACGGCCAGCATGTAAACAGTGAAGAGGAGGCAGCGCTGGCACGGCGCGCGCCTCCTCTTCAAACAGCTGATAGACGGGGGTGTCGGGTGTCGGACCCCCGCCGATCTGATATTGATGACCTATCCTGAGGATAGGTCATCAATAAATTTAACTTGGAGAACCCCTTTAACACATAAGAAGAAATACATAAATTTGATATTAAAATACATACAAGGCAACGGCACACTGCCAACCAGATAAAACACAAAATGCCATAGTAATATGAGGTATTCTGAAGTTAATGCTATGCTTGTTTAGTAAATTAGAGATTCTTGGCAAATATATTTTGTACAAAATTATCTGAGCCCGTCCACCAAATCGTCAAGGTGATCTCTGTAGGACGGGAACCTAACACTATTTCCTACCTGTTATGTGCCAACCTTGGCTTCCGTATAATAAGGGAGTGTTGGTTCCACATGCATGCTGGATCCACTCTGCCTTTTGCCATTTCTGGCGCTTCAAAGGCCTCCACTAATTCAGGGATGCAGGTACCAACATGCATGCCGAGTCCACTCGGCTTTATAGTTACACTAATTAAAATCAGCCTATGGGTCAGACGGGCTAGTCAGGAGTGCATGACAAAATGGAGTAGCCACACCTCCAGTACAAACTTACAAAGAAAAAAAGGGGGATTTCAGTCAGCACATCCCAGTGCACAGGTGCACGTTGCTATGGCTAAATACACAAGGAAAGGAAAATACATACAGTGTGCCGTTGCATTGTATGTATTTTCCTTTCCTTTTTTTCTTTGTACGTTTGTACTGGAGGTGTGGCTACTCCATTTGGTCATGCACTCCTGACTAGCCCGTCTGCCCCATAGGCTGATTTTAATTAGTGTAACTATAAAGCCGAGTGGACTCGGCATGCATGTTGGTACCTGCATCCCTGAATTAGTGGAGGCCTTGGAAGCACCAGAAATGGCAAAAGGCAGAGTGGATCCAGCATGCATGTGGAACCAACACCCCCTGATTATACGGAAGCCAAGGTTGGCACATAATAGGTAGGAAATAGTGTTAGGTTCCCGTTCTACAGAGATCACCTTGTCGATTTGGTGGACGGGCTCAGATAATTTTGTACAAAATATATTTGCCAAGAATCTCTAATTTACTAAACAAGCATAGCATTAGCTTCAGAATAACTCATATCACTATGGCATTTTGTGCTTCATCTGGCTGGCAGTGTGCCGTTGCATTGTATGTATTTTCCTTTCCTTATAAATTTGATATTATCATAATCACTCTAACTCTTAGAACAAAGGAAACAATAATTATGGCACATTGAATGCTGTAAAAACAAAAGTCAAAAAGGCAGTAACAGAATTCAAAAATGAAAAAACGGGAATAGCTGTATCAGGAAGGGGCTAGCTCTTCTCCATAGGTCTGTTTTAGTATGCAGCCATTTTACTATATGGTCTCTCCAGGGGCGTAGCTATAGGGAAAGCAGGGGAAGTGACTGCTTTGGGGCCCATTCAGGATGAGGACTAAAAGATTTTATTGTCAAGGTCCCTTCAACAGTATTATACAATGACATTGAATACAGTAATACTGTAGTAAACAGATGGAGCAGGTGCTGGCCATCGTCTGACTAGTCACAGGAGTGGGGGTTCTGAAGAAGTTCAAAATTCTGCAGTGGGACCCAGTCATTTCCAGTTATGCCACTGGGTTCCTCATATTTCTGATGACAGCAATGATTGTAGCATCAGAGATATAGTGTTTTTCAGTGCCTACTTATACCACAAGCTGTCCGAAGCAATGGAAGAGTGAGCAACGGTGAGTACACTGAAATATCAACATCCTGAAGATTTTAAGATTTGTAGCATGCTCATTGCTGTGTGGAAATCTTCAACAACCTTTTCAACTCAGATTGAAACTAGCGGCTAAAACAGCAGCTAAATCCCCCATGTAACACATTCAGTTTAATGTATGTTGCGGAACTGCAAAAAATTTACACAGACTTTGTTGAGACCTGTGCTGAAAAAGGGGACTAAAAGTCTCTAGGGGACTTGCCGCAATGATATATAAATGTCACCATCTTTATAATCTTTCTGTTTTCCTTGAAGGTCCAATGAAAAGGGTCCAAACCACTGGAAACCGAAATAATAAAAGTTACATTTGTATGTGCAAATCTATAGGTATGTAGTGGAGAGTTAAAGCAACCTGTGACCAGCAATGAGGACACAGACATGACATGTGTGTCCCAATAGTTCAGAAAGACATGCCTGTCAATGAAAAGCAGCTTTCTTCTGATGCAGAGCACCGAGTGTGGACATTAGATATAAAAGTTCACAGTCATTATTACATTATTTTCCTAGGTAACACAGAGCTACAGCACTGCATTGTATGATGTGGCTCCCCCTGCTGGTGTTTGTTGGTCTTATTCTCCTGTACAGATGGTACAGACAGAGTCAGAAACTGGAGAAACTCTCTGATAAATATGTCTTCATTACCGGATGTGACACTGGATTTGGAAATGTGCTGGCCAAGCAACTAGACAAACGGGGAATGAAAGTGCTGGCGTCATGTCTCAGTGAGAACGGGGCCGTGAACCTGAAGAAAGAGGCATCAAGTCGACTACAAACAGTAATTCTAGATGTTGCAGACAGTCAGAGTGTCAGCTCAGCTGCCAAGTGGGCAACTGATATTATTGGAGATGAAGGTAAGAAAAAATAACACAAAACCTTACTATATACAGTATTAATAGCTACAATGCTATGAACAATACATTCTATTGGTCCAGCATATTTCTTAAAGGGTTATTCCCATCTAGACATTTATGGCATGTACACAGGATACTCCAAACATTCACCACGTGCTGGCAAGCTTACTCAGCTATTTGAATAGCAACATAGGAACTGCAGCTCTAATACACTGGGTCTCTTCAGAAAGAATCAGTGTATTACAATGAATGACCGGCTTCCCCCATCACTGTATGGGGGAGTCAGTCTTAACCCCCGAAGCGTACACTTCTGGGTTTATTACCATTTAGATGCCGTGGTCGCACTTGACCAAAGCATCTAAAGGCTGAAATGTCTGCAATCGTCATTATTGACAGTCACAGGCATTAGCCACAGGTGAAACAACAGACACCCAGCGACTATGGTGCCCTCTGCATGCATGAGCGGGCACCATATTTAAAGACCTACCCAGCACCGTACATGTATAATGCTGGGAGCAAAATGGTTTATAGCTTCCTTTCATTTTATTTCTTCATCTCCTATGGAAACGTATGTGTCTCCAAGGTAACAAACAACAGGACAAACCCTATGTAGTCTCATCCTGCCATCATACTCCCTTTCATTTGTCCCCTGGTTCTTGTTTAAAGGGATATTCTGGTTTCATGAAATTGATGACATATACTCAGGATAGGTAATCCATTTCAGATCCTTGGAGGTCTGACTCTCAGTTAGGGTGGCCACCGGCTTCATCTCAAAAAGGAGGACATTTTCGACCACACCCCCAACATGTTAAACCACACCCAATCTGCTAAACCACGCCCCCAATCTGCTAAACCACGCCCCCCCAATCGGCTCGTACACCGTCACCCATCACACCTCCCCTGGCTCTTACCACACGTACACAGGTCGGATGGGGATCTGGCACCCCCACCCCCACCACGTGAAAATTCAAGCCAGCAAGCCTAAGTATAAAAATACCGCTCTAGTATGGTTAGAATAAAGAGGATTGTTCAGTAATTAAAAATAAAATATGGCAGATGGAAAAGAAATCCACAATTCTCAGCTGTTCCCTCCCTGCCATTGAATGCTTTGGTTATATGGCTGCAGTGGTGACGCCTGTGACACGCTGGACTTTCTGGCATCATTGCTGCTGCCACGTAAACAAAGACTGACGGGCATGTAATGGGCAAGTGTGCACATCTGTCATAGTGCTGGTGATGTGCACACTGATGGGCAGGTGTATGGCATGTGACCACTGCAGCCAGTTCTCAGCATTAGAGCACTGATTGGCTGCAGCAGTAACATATCATATACCGGCAGGTGACACATATCTGGATGGACATTACATTCACCAGCACCAAACATACAAGATGATACAGCACCACTTACCTCTTACATCCAGTGACGTCTTCCTGATGTAGATCTTCTCTTTTCTCATCTTCTCTATTTGGCCCACACCGCCATGACACTTCTTTCAGCTCCATCTTCTCTCTGCCACAAAGACATCATAGATTACCCACTTTACTGTTATCCTGCTGCTGCCTAAAATACTGCGCCCACTGTGCTCCCCAATGTCCCCAAATACTATACTGTAGATATAACAGTGCCATATAGGTAGGACCCCATATAGTCACCGTGCTCCCACTAATAATTCTCTCCTAGAGTGTCCCATTAGTAATAGTGCCCCAATAGTGATAATGCTCCACCAGTATCCCTTTTTAGCAGTAGTGCCCTCCATATTGTACTAATAATAGTAACACCCCCAATAGTACCCCTGGTAGTAGTAATAATTCCCCATAATAGAAACCATTTTCCCATAGTGCCTCCAGTAGTGCTCCCAGAAATAATAAGGACCCGCTGTAATGGTCCTCAAATCATCCCACTGTGCCCCCATCAGACCTCACATCAGCCCACAGTGCCCCCATCAGACCTCACATCAGCCCACAGTGCCCCCATCAGACCTCACATCAGCCCACTGTGCCCCCATCAGACCTCACATCAGCCCACTGTGCCCCCATCAGACCTCACATCAGCCCACTGTGCCCCCATCAGACCTCACATCAGCCCACTGTGCCCCCTTCAGACTTCATATCAGCCCACAGGGCCTCCTTCAGACCTCAGATCAGCCCACAGTGCCAGCATCAGACCTCAGATCAGCCCACAGTGCCAGCATCAGACCTCAGATCAGCCCACAGTGCCATCATCAGACCTCAGATCAGCCCACAGTGCCATCATCAGACCTCAGATCAGCCTGTAGTGCCCCCTTCAGACCTCAGATCAGCCTGTAGTGCCCCCTTCAGACCTCAGATCAGCCTGTAGTGCCCCCTTCAGACCTCAGATCAGCCTGTAGTGCCACCTTCAGACCTCAGATCAGCCTGTAGTGCCCCCTTCAGACTTCAGATCAGCCCACTGTGCCCCATAAAAAAAAAAAAAATCTTACCTCTCCTGGGCTGCAGCTCCGCTCCAACGCTCTTCTCTCTTCACTGCCCGAGCTGCACTGTCACCTGACTGCGTGCAGCGTCAGGTCAGAGTGCGCGCACTACGTCCTGACGCTGTACCAGTCAGGCGTGTGCAGCGCAGACAGGAAGACACCGGAGCGCAGGAGGAGTTGAGCGGTGAGTACCAGGACCCAGCTCCTGCAATGAGCGCTTCCATCTGTATTGATGGAAGCGCTCATTGCTTCCTGCGCCCCTAAAAAGGAGGACTTCTGGCCGTCCGTCCTGGCCTTTAGCCGGATGGAGGACCAGGAGTCCAAAAACCGGACTGTCCAGCCAAAAACCGGACGGATGGCCACCCTACTCTCAGTACATATGCCATGGAGCTTGTGCAAGCAAGGCGTCCTCTTCATTGTTTACAACGTCTACACTGTGGTGGTGGTGCAGGGTAATTACAGCTGTTTATCCTATTTATGTGAATTGGAGTGGAAGCTGTGCACAAGTACAGAGCAGCTGATCAGTATAGTCCATTAATTTACCATATGTAGATGAGATATATATATAAGTATGACTGCAGGGTCCGACTAACAAAAATAGCAGAATGTACATTTTTCTCAAGTAGCCGCTTACCATAGCCTTTTTATTTTCCAGGTTTATGGGGTCTTGTGAACAATGCTGGTTTTGGATTTGCATTATCTCCCAATGCATGGCAAACAAAAGCAGATTTTGTTAAGGTGCTAAACATAAATTTAGTAGGTGCCTTTGATGTGACAGTGAACTTGTTGCCTCTCATTATAAAGGCAAGAGGACGAATTGTTAATGTTTCTAGTTGTGGCGGAAGACTGTCAATAGTTGGAGGAGCGTATTGTCCATCGAAGTTTGGAATTGAAGCTTTATCGGATAGTCTCAGGTAAGTGTTTGATACATTGTTTATTATTTTAAGTTCAAAAGAATGAGGGATGATAATTAGAGATGAGCGAGCATGCTCGTCCGAGCTTGGTACTCGTTCGAGTATTACGGTACCCGTAAGTGCTCGCTGCTCGGACGAGTATCTCGCCATGCTCGAGGAAATGGCATCTTCCACATTGTGCATTTTTGGCGCCTATAAACTCAGCCAATCACAAGCCAGGAGACTCTGCGGTACATCCAGCATCACATGGGCCCTTACATGTCGATAGCAGGGGTTGGCTGGCCTGATCAGGTGACCCTGGAATATACTAGTGACTGCCCGCGGTGCTCGGCTCAGATGCTGTCTGGATGTCGTTAGGGACAGAGCTGCTGCGTTTCAGGGACAGTGTTAGGGCCTGCATTTAGTTCTCTGTTAGGCAGGAGTGATCTCAAAAGAACCCAACAGCCCTTCTAATTGCTACAAGACACTTTTTTTTGTCTCCTGGCTGGGCTGGCTGGCTGGCACTAGTAGTGCATCTATCGCCATATATAACACTTTTTTTGTTATTGTTTTATCTCAGTGATACAAATCCATTTCATACAGCTGTGTGGAACCATTCTGTGTGTCACAGTTCAGCTGTCCACTCACCACAAACCACAATCCGTATTTTCTGTCCAGGTGACCCATACTGTACGTCACGTAATCAAATACGGTCTTTTGCTTTCACTGATACAGCTACATTCAGTGGCGTAACTACAACTGACCGGGCCCCACAGCAAATTTTAGACAGCCCCCCCCCCCCTCATCAACTTTTTCGCAACCGCCAACTCACACATCCCCCACTCCTGTGGCTGGTCAAAACTGTTCTCTCAGACGAGGCCCAGCAGCCGCTCCGTCCGTTTTCTACACGTATATACTGTATATAATGTAATTGTATAATACTATTGAGGGGGCCGTGACAATAAAATCTTTTAGTATTCCTCCTGAGGGGGCCCCTTGTGAGTCTGGGCCCCAAAGCAGCCGCTTCCCCTGCTTCCCCTATAGCTACGCCCCTGGCTACATTACAAACATCTCTGTGCGACATTTGTCTGGGTTGCAGTCAAAATAGCCAACGTCAGCAGGGGCTGAGTTTGCTCTCTGATAGTTTCTGCACGTCACGTTAAAAAAAAAAAAAAAAAAAAAAAAAAAAAAATTATATATATATATATATATATATATATATATATATATATATATATATATATATATATATATATATATATATATATATATATATAAAAAATATATAAAAAATAGTTTTTTTGTTGTTTTATCTCGGTGATACAAATCCATTTCACACAGCTGTGTGTAACCATTCTGTGTGTCACAGTTCAGCTGTTCAGTCACCACAATCCGTATTTTCTGTCCAGGTGACCCATTCTGTACGTCACGTCAGTAAAAAAGGTCTTTTGCTTTCACTGATACAGCTACATTACAAAAATCTCCGTGCGACATTTGTCTGGGTTGCAATTAAGCAGACCAAGTCTGCCTAATCTAATAGTTTCTGTGTAATTACTCCATACTGCACGGTACGTAATAACATACGTAATTTTGCTCTAACTTATCCACCTATATACAAACCACACTCCGTATTTTCTGTCCAGGTGACACATTCTGTACGTCACTTAATTAAAAAAGGTCTTTTGCTTTCACTGATACAGCTACATTACAAAAATGTCTGTACGACATTTGTCTGGGTTGCAATTAAGCAGACCAAGTCTGCCTAATCTAATAGTTTCCGTGTGATTACTCCATACTGCGCGGTACGTAATAACATACGTAATTTTACTCTAACTTATCCACCCATATATTTTCTTGTTCAGATTGAACAAGTTTGTGGGTTTCAGTACAGCAGGCCCATTTATTTTATTTTTTTATATAATACACTTATATACACTTATAACCCCAGGGCTAAGGGACGAGGGCGTGGGCTTTCAATTACTGCAGGGGGTAGAGGCCGTGGTCCTGGGCAGGGTGAGACAGTACCTGCTGATGAGGTAGCAGGGGAACGCCGCAGAGCTAGCTTCATGTCTCAACTTACAGGGACACGTGGTAGAGGACTGTTGAAACCACAACAGTGCGAACAGGTGATGTCGTGGATTGCAGACAATGCTTCAAGTAATTTGTCCACCAGTCAGTCTTCCACGCAGTCCACCCACGTTACCCAAGGGAGCACACCTCTGGCTCCTCCACCTCAACCTCCTTCCCCCCAGTCTGCCCCCTCCCAGGAAAATTTGGAATGCAATCCGGCATACTCTGAGGAACTATTTTCTGGACCCTTCCCAGAGTCACAAACCACTTCTCATGTTGCTGCTGACCTCGTTCCCGATGCCCAAGTTTTCCAACTGTCGCAGTCTGTGGGTGATGATGATGATGACAATGTTGACTTAGTTGAAGAAGTTTGTAAAGAGGTGTCGGACGATGAGGAGACACGGTTGTCAGACAGTGGTGAAGTTGTTGTCAGGGCAGGAAGTCCGAGGGGGGAGCAGACTGAGGAATCGGAGGATGACGAGGTGACTGACCCAAGATGGGTTGATAAGCCGAGTGAAGACAGTGCTTCTGAGGCGGAGGCGAGTGCTGCACCAGAACAGGTTGGAAGAGGCAGTGGTGTGGCCAGAGGGAGAAGCAGGGCCAGAGCTGGTGCATCAGCAGCAACTGTTTCACTTAGTGAAGCTCCAGTGGCGAGGCCTAGATGTTCGCAAGTCTGGAGGTTCACTGTGGTGTGCAACCTGTGCCACACCAGGATCAGCAGGGGTGCCACCACTACTAGCCTAACCACCACCAGCATGCGCAGGCATATGAGTGCTAAACACCCCACTCAATGGAACCAAGGCCGTTCACCTCCTGCGGGTCCCACCACTGCTCCTTCCCCTGTGTCACTCGCTGCCTCTGCTAGTCAACCCCCTGCCCAGGACCCTGGCACGAGCGCCTCCCGCCGGAAAACCACACCTTCGCCTCTAAGATCCTCCACAGCGTCCACCAATGTGTCCCAGCGCAGTGTTCAGCTGTCTTTAGAGCAGACGCTGGAGCGCAAGAGGAAATACAGTTCCACCCACCCACATGCCCAAGCCCTCAACGTCCACATCTTCAAATTGCTGAGCCTGGAGATGCTGCCCTATAGGCTGGTAGAGACCGAGGCCTTTCGCAATCTCATGGCGGTGGCTGCTTCTAGGTATTCGGTCCCTTGTCGCCACTATTTTTCCCGATGTGCCGTCCCAGCCCTACACCAGCACGTGTCACAGAACATCATCCGTGCCCTGACCAACGTTGTTTCTGAGAAGGTCCACCTAACCACGGACACGTGGACAAGTGCTGCCGGGCAGGGACACTATATCTCACTGATGGCACATTGGGTTAACTTGGTGGAGGCTGGGACTGAGACTGACCCTGGGGACGCTCATGTACTGCCCACACCGAGGATTGCGGGGCCTACCTTGGTCACGGTCTCTCAGACGGACTATGCCTCCTCCTCCGACCCCTCCTCCTCCTCCACCGAATTACCATCCGTGGGCACGGCGCCTTCAGTCGGTAGCTCTAGGCACAGCAGCAGTGCCGTGGGTAAGCGCCAGCAGGCGGTGCTCAGACTGCTGAGCTTAGGTGACAAAAGGCACACCGCCCAAGAGCTGTTACAGAGCATCACGGCACAGACCGATGTGTGGCTGGCACCGCTGAACCTCAAGCCAGGCATGGTTGTGTGTGACAACAGGCGTAACCTGGTGGCGGCTCTGCAACTCGGCAGACTGACACATGTGCCATGCCTGGCCCACGTGTTCAATCTAATAGTTCAGCGGTTACTCAAGACATACCCCAATCTGTCTGATTTGCTCACCAAGGTGCGCCGCATCTGTGCGCATTTCCGCAAGTCGACCACAGATGCTGCCACTCTCAGGGCAGCGCAGCGCCGCCTACAACTGCCCGCTCACCGACTGTTGTGTGACGTGGCCACGAGATGGAATTCAACATTAAACATGTTATCCAGAGTTTACCAGCAGCGCAGAGCGATTGTAAACTGCCAGATGTCAACTTCCACCAGAACTTGTAGTCAGGTCTCTCAGATTCCTCAAGTCTACAATGAGGAGTGGACGTGGATGTCTGATATCTGCCAGGTGTTGAACAACTTTGAGGAGTCAACACAGATGGTCAGCGGCGATGCCGCCATTATCAGCCTCACCATCCCGCTGCTTTGCCTGTTAAAAAACTCACTGCTCAGCATGAGGTCGGATGCTTTGCACTTGTCACAAGAGATGGTGGAGGAAGATACGTCGCTTGATAGCCAGAGCACCCTCCGGTCTGTTTCTCAGCGCATATCGGAGGAGGGGGATGAGGAGGTAGAGGAGGAGAATGTCGGCGAGACAGAAGAGGGTACCAGTGCTCAGTCCTTCTTAACTCTTGAGCGTGTATGGGCTGAAGAGGAGGAGGAGGAGGAGGAAATGGAGAGTCAGGCCAGTGAGGAGAGGGAATTCTTGCGTGTTTGGACTCTGGCGCACATGGCAGACTTCATGTTAGGCTGCCTATCCCGTAACCCTCGTGTTAGAAGCATTTTTTCAAACACCGATTACTGGGTGTTCACTCTCCTGGACCCACGGTACAAGCAGAACCTTTCCACTCTCATCCCTGCAGAGGAAAGGAGTATGAGAGTGAATAAATATCAACAGGCCCTAGTGCACAAGCTGAAACAATCCTTCCCATCTGATGCCGCTAGCGGCAGAGGGCATGGTTCTGTGGGCCAAGTAGCGGGGGAGAGGAGGCGAGCAGGCAGCTTGTCCAGCACTGGCAGGTGAACGCTGTCCAAGGCCTTTGACAGTTTTATGTCACCCCAGCAAGACACTGTCACCTGTCCCCAGTCTAGGCAGAGTAGGGGGGAGCTGTACAGAAAGATGGTGAGGGAGTACCTAGCTGACCATACCAACGTCCGGACCGATCACTCTGCTCCATACAACTACTGGGTTTCAAAGCTGGACACGTGGCCTGAACTGGCGCTGTACGCCTTGGAGGTGCTGGCCTGCCCTGCCGCTAGCGTGCTGTCAGCGCAGGTATTCTGTGCAGCTGGTGGCGTCATCACCGATAAGCGTACACGCCTGTCAACTGACAGCACTGACAGGCTGACGCTTATTAAAATGATCAAAGCCTGGATTTCACCGGAATTCAAATCTCCTCCGGGGGAAAGCAGCTAAAGATTTACATTACTTATGTATCCAATTCCTCTTCTCTACTCCTCCTCCTCCTCCTTGTCGTCTTTGCCTAACGCTGACCAAAAAAACGCCATTTTTTAGAGGTCCAACTGGCACTCTTTTACCACAATTTTTCAGGAGGGCCCCCTAAAGGCCCTCTCTTCAAACAATTTTTCCGGAGGTCCACCTACAGGCCCTCTCTCTAAACAATTTTTCCGGAGGGCCCCCTACAGGTCCTCTCTCCAAACTATGTTTCCGGAGGTCCACCTACAGGCCCTCTCTCCAAACAATTTTTCCAGAGGTCCACCTACAGGCCCTCTCTTCCAAACAATTTTTCCGGAGGTCCACCTACATGCCTCTCTCCAAACACTTTTTCCGGAGGTCCACCTACAGGCCCTCTCTCCAAAACAATTTTTCCAGAGGTCCACCTACAGGCCCTCTCTCCAAACATTTTTCCGGAGGTCCACCTACAGGCCGTCTCCAAACTATTTTTCCGGAGGGCCCCTACAGGCCCTCTCTCTAAACAATTTTTCCGCAGTGTCAACTACAGACAGTGTAAAACAATGTTTCAGGAGCATCAAACAGACAGTCCAAAACAATTTTTCAGGAGGCGCAAGTACCGACATTTTAAAAAAAAATTTTTTTTGCTGAGGGTAGACTTTATGTACTCCGAAAAGAAAAAAAAATTTGGAGGCTCAACTAAAGCCATTTCACTGTATTCTCAGTCGGACAAAGTCATTGGTGGCGTAACCGCCATGCTGTGTCAGGCTAAATTTTTGGGTGCTTCACCAGCTACCGCATACTAACTCACTCTGTTGTCACCGCCGCCATACAGGGCCACGAAAAATGTTTATGTGTTTCGCCCGCTCCCGCAGTGTCACTCGCTCACTCTGTTGTCACCACCATAGTGGTTTGCACTATAGCAGCCCAAGTCTGCACATTCCCCTTTTTATCTTCAAGTGATCTATACTGCACGTCACGCAAAAAATAGGTTCTTTTGCTCTCAGTGATACAAATCCATTTCATAAAATCCTTTCTTTCTCTTTAACTGATCTATACTGAACGTCACTTTTAAAAATACGTCTTTTTCCTCTCTTTCTCTCTCTCCAAAATATTTTTCTGGATAGGTGCCGTATACGGTATTAAATTGAAAAGAATACATACAACACATGCCCCACTTGATCAATCTCATAGTTGACAACTGTACCGGTTAATGCTAAATTTTTAAGTTGGGGTCCTGCGTCGTCATTCGAACTCCATCCGGCTGTTGTCACCACCACACACGCTAGCCAAGGGAGCACTACTCTGGCTCTTCCAGCTCAACCTCCTTCCCCCCAGCCTGCCCCCCCACCTACAGGCCCTCTCTCCAAACAATTTACCTGGGTAGGGGACGTATATTAGATATTGTACTGATTTGTTTTTGGTTCTTCTTTTAATTGCCTCCTGCGATTAAAAGAATGCGATAGACAGGAATTGAACCCAGGTCAACTGCTTGGGAAGCAGCTATGCTCACCACTTTACCACCAACAGGCACAGGAACTGATAAGAACAGATACTAAACTTGATGTAAGCCAACATTTCGACAATCGATAACCCGAAACGGGTCCGCCGTCGAGCC
>ONZH01004161.1:0-23156 GCA_900303285.1 Rhinella marina
TCTTTTCATTTTTTGGTCTGTTTTTTCCTCAGAGTTCGAGCTCAGTTGAGAAAACAAGGAACTAAAAGGGATTGAGGACCACGGATACTGCACTGGCCCTCCCCCGCCAACAACATGCCATGATGGCCCCTCCCTCCGATAACATGCACAGTGGCTCCTCTCTCTCAGGTAACATGCCACGGTGGCACTCCCCCATAACATGCCGTTGGCCCCTGCCAGATAACATGCACGGTGGCCCCCCCCCAGATAACATCCACGGTGGCCCTCCCTCCTTTACATGCTGCCGGCGCCATCAGCCATAGTATTCCTGATCCAATGTGACCCAGTAGAGTCCTCTGAAGACTCCTCATCATTGTTACGACTCCCATCATTGTTACCACAGGATCAAGTCACAGAACGATGAGTGGAAAATTCTGCAATTCTGTCGACAATAAATTATTGTTTTTTTATTTTAATTTCGTGTGAATTTCTATTTAGTGACAAAAAAGTATCTCTAATCACATCTATCTCATATCTATCTATCTATCTATCTATCTATCTATCTATCTATCTGTCTGTCTATCTCATATCTATCTATCTATCTATCTATCTAATCTATCTCATATCTATCTATCTTCTTTCTATCTATCTATATCTGTCTATCTATCTATCTTTCTATCTATCTCATATCTATCTATCTATCTATCTATCTATCTCATATCTATCTATCTATCTATCTATCTATCTATCTATCTATCTATATCTATCTATCTATCTATCTGTCTATCTATCTCATATCTATCTATCTATCTATCTATCTATCTATCTATCTATCTATCTGTCTATCTATCTATCTATCTATCTATCTATCTATCTATCTATCTATCTATCTTCTATCTATCTACTGTATCTGTCTATCTACTCAATCTATTCTATCTGTCTATCTATCGATCTATCTATCTATCTATCTATCTCAATAATCTATACTTATCTATCTATCTATCGTACAGTATAGGGGTAATAATAGTCCATGGTGTAGTGAACAATATAGGGGTGAGGTTATAAGGACAGTATAGGAGTATAAAAGTCCATGCGGTAGTGGGTAGTACAGTGGAGGGGTTGTAGGGGCTTTATAGGGGTATAGTATTCCATACTGTACTAGGGAGTAGAAGGGTGGGCTAGTTGTTGGCCAGTATAGGGGTATAATAGTCATGCTGTATTGGGCGTAGAGGGGTGCGGTTGTAGGGGCAGTATAGGGGTATAATAGTCCATGGTGTAGTGGGCAGTAAGTGGTGGAGTTGTAGGGGCAGTATGGGGGTATAATAGTCCATGCTGTTTGGGCAGTAGAGGGGTGCGGTGTAGGGGCAGTATAGGGGGACTAATAGTCCATGGTGTAGTGGGCAGTAGAGTGGTGGAGTTGTAGGGGCAGTAGTAGGGTAATAATAGTCCATGCTGTGTATTGGGCAGTAGAGGGGTGTGGTTGTAGGGGGCAGTATAGCGGGGATAATAGTCCATAGGTATGGGGCAGTATACGGGTATAATAATCCATGCTGTAGTGGGCAGTCGAGAAGGGTGTGGTTACAAGGTGCAAGTATAAGGGGTATTACAGTCCATGCGGTAGTCGGGTAGTACCAGGGGTTGGGGTTGTTGGGGGCAGTATAAGGGGTATAATAAGTCATGGTGTTGTGGGCAGTAGAGTGTGGTGGGCCGGTTGTAGGGTCAGTATAAGGTTATTAATAGTCCATGGTGTAGTGGGGCAGTGAGGGGTATAATAGTCCATGGTGTAGTGAGCAGTAAAGGGGAGAGTTATAGGGCACTATAGGGATTATGTTCATGGTGCAGTGTTAACAGAGGGGTTGTAGGGCAGTAGAGTGGTATAATAGTCCATGGTGTAGTGGCAGTAGCGGGGTGCGGTGGTAGGGCAGTAAGGGTTCTAACAGTCATTGTGTAGTGGTATACAAGGTAGGGCTATGGGGCAGTAAGGGTATAATAGTCATGGTGTAGTGGCAAGTAGGGGGTGGGGTGGTAGGGACAGTATAGGGGGATAAGTCATGGTGTTAGTGGCAGTAGAGGGGTAGGTTGTAGGGGCAGTATAGGGGTTAATAGTCATGGTGGTAGGGCAGTAGAGTGGTGGAGTTGTAGGGGCAGTATAGGGGTTATAATAGTCCATGCTGTATTGGGCAGTAGAGGGGTGCGGTTGTAGGGGCAGTATAGGGGGATAATAGTCCATAGTGTAATGGGCAGTATAGGGGTATAATAGTCCATGCTGTAGTGGGCAGTAGAAGGGTGTGGTTGAAGGTGCAGTATAGGGGTATTACAGTCCATGCGGTAGCTGGTAGTACAGGGGTGGGGTTGTTGGGCAGTATAGGGGTTAATAGTCCATCGGTGTTGTGGGCAGTAGAGGGGTGCGGTTGTAGGGTCAGTATAAGTTAGTCCGGTGTAGTGGGCAGTAGGGGTATAATAGTCCATGGTGTAGTGGGAAGTAAGGGGATGAGTTATAAGGGCACTATAGGGATATTATAGTTCATGGTGCAGTGGGTAATAGAAGGGTTGTAGGGGCAGTAGAGTGGTATAATAGTCCATGGTGTAGTGGGCAGTAGAGGGGTGCGGTGGTAGGGGCAGTATAGGGTTCTAACAGTCCATTGTGTAGTGGGTACTACAAGGGTAGGGCTATAGGGGCAGTATAGGGGGATAACCAGTCCATGGTGTAGTGGGCAGTAGAGGGGTAGGGTTGTAGGGGGCAGTATAAAAGTATAATAGTCTGGTGTGTGGGAAGTAGAAGGTGGGTTGGGGCTGAAGGGGCAGTATAAGGGTTTACTGATACATGGTATAGTGGGAAGTAGAAAGGTGTGGTGGGGTTGTAAGGGCAATATAGGGTATAATAGTCCATTGTGCAGTTTGCAGTAAAGGGTTTAAGGTGATGTTTTAGGGGCAGTAAAGTGGTATAACAGTTTATGGTGTAGACGGCAGTAGAAGGGTGGACTGGGGTTTATAGGGGCAGTATAGTGTTATTACAGTCCATGTTATGGGCAATAGAGGTGTGGGTTGTAGGGGCAGTATAGTGGTATAATAGTCCATGGTGTAGTGGACAGTAGAAGGGTGGGATTATAGGGGCAATATAGGGGTATAATAGCCCGCCCATGGTGTAGTGGACAGTAGAGGGGTGGGGTTGTAGGGGCAGTATAGGGTTATAATAGTCCTTGGTGTAGTGGGCAGTAGAAGGGTGGGTTGTAGGGGCAGTACAGTGGTATAATAAGTCCATGGTGTGGTGGGCAGTAGAGAGGATGGGTTGTAGGGGCAGTATAGGGGTATAGTAGTCCATGGTGTAGTGACAGTAGAGGGGTGGGGTTGTAGGGGCAGTATAGGAGTATATAGTCCATGGTGTAGTGGGCAGTAGAGGGGTGAGGTGGTAGGGGCAGTATAGGGGTATAATAAACCATGATGTAGTGGACAGTAGAGGGGTGGGGTTGTACATTATAGGGGTATAATAGTCCATGGTGTAGTGGGCAGCCGTATAAAGGTATTAGTCCATGGAGTAGTGGCAGTAGAGGGGTGGGGTTGTAGGGGCAGTATAGGGGTATATTAGTCCATGGTGTAGTGGGCAGTAGAGGAGTATAATAGTCCATGGTGTAGTGGGCAGTAAAGGGGAGGGGTTATAAGGGCAGTATAGAGATATTATATTCATGGTGCAGTGGGTAGTAGAGGGGTGGGGTCGTAGGGGCAGTATGGGGGTAGAATAGTCCATGGTGTAGTGGGCAGTAGAAGGGTCGGGTTGTAGGGGCAGTAGAGCGGTATAATAGTCCATGGTGTAGTGAGCAGTAGAGTGGTGGGGGTGGTAGGGGGCAGTATAGGGGTATAACAGTCCATGGTGTAGTGGGGCAGTACAAGGGTCGGGCTATAGAGGCAGTATAGGGGTATAATAGTCCATGGTATAGTGGGCAGTAGAGGGTGGGGTGGTAGGGACAGTATAGGGGTATAACAGTCCATAGTGTAGTGAACAGTAGAGGGGTGGGGTGGTAGGGGCAGTATAGGGGGATAACAGGGGCAACGTATATAAAAGTATAATAGTCCTTGGTGTAGTGGGAAGTAGAAGGGTGGGCTGGGGCTGTAGGGGCAATATAAGGGTTTTCTAATACATGGTATAGTGGGCAGTAGAAAGGTGGGGTGGGGTTGTAAAAGCAATATAGGGTATAATAGTCCATTGTTCAGTGTGCAGTAGAGGGTTTAAGGTGATGTTTTAGGGGCAGTAAAGTGTTATAACAGTTTATGATGTAGACGGCACAGGGTTATAGGGGCAGCATAGTGTTATTACAGTCCATGTTGTTATGGGCAATAGAGGTGTGGGTTGTGGGGCAGTATAGTGGTATAATAGTCCATGATGTAGTGGACAGTAGAAGGGTTTGGTTATAGGGGCAATATAGGGGTATAATAGTCCATGGTGTAGTGGACAGTAGAGGGGTGGGTTGTAGGGGGCAGTATAGGGGTATAATAGTCCATGGTGGCAGTGGGCAGTAGAGGGGTGTAATAGTCCAAGTTGTTATGGACAACAGAGGTGTGGGTTGTAGGGGCAGTTTAGTTGTATAATATCCATGGTGTAGTGGACAGTAGAAGGGTGGGGTTAATAGGGGCAATATAGGTGTATAATAGTCCATGGTGTAGTGGACATTAGAGGGGTGGTGTTGTAGGGGCAGTATAGGGGTATAATAGTCCATGGTGCAAGTGGACAGTAGAAGGGTGAGGTTGTAGGGGCAGTATACGGGGTATAATAGTCCATTGTGTAGTGGCAGTAGATGGTAGAGGTTGTAGGGGCAGTACAGTGGTAATAATAGTCCATGGTGTAGTGGACAGTACATGGGTGGGGTTATAGGGGCAGTATAGGGGTATAATCGTCCATGGTGTAGTGGACGGTAGAGGGGTGGGGTTGTAAGGACAGTATGGGGGTATAATAGTCCATTCGCTGCAGTGGACAGTAAGAGGGGTGGGGGTTGTAGGGGCAGTATAGGGGTATAATAGTCCATTGTGTAGTGGCCAGTAGAGGAGTGGGGTGGTAGGGGCAGTATATGGGGTATAATAGTCGCATGGTGTAGTGGCAGTAGAGGAGTGGGGTGGTAGGGGCAGTATAGGGTATAATAGTCCATGGTGTAGTGGGCAGTAGAGGGGTAGGTTGTAGGGGCAGTATAGGGGTATAATAGTCCATGGTGTAGTGCGCAGTATAGGGGTAATAATAGTCCGATATTGTAGTGGGCGGTATAGGGGTATAATAGTCCATGGGGTAGTGACAGTACAGGGAGGAGTTATTGGGGCAGTATAGGGGTATATTAGTCCATTGTGTAGTGGGTAGTAGAGGTGTGAGGTTGTAGGGGCAGTAACAGCGGTATAATTGCATTGTGTAGTGGGCAGTAGAGGGGTGGGGTTGTAGGGGCAGTATAGGGGTAAATATAGTTCCATGGTGTAGTGGGCAGTATAGAGGTATAATAGTTTCATGGTATAGTGGGCTGAGTAGGGGTATAATAATCCAGGCGTTGTGGACAGTGAAGGGTGGGGTTGTAGAGGCGTAAGGTATAATAGTCCATGCGTGTAGGGGCAGTACAAGGGTCGGGCTATAGAGGCAGTAAGGGGTATAATAGTCCATGGTGTAGTGGGAGGTTATGGCGACATAATAAGGGGGTATAACAGCCATAGTGGGTGAAACAGTCCATGGGTGGGGTGTAGGGGGGCAGTAATAGGGGTAACAGGGGCACGTATATAAGTATAATAGTACTTGGTGTATTGTGGGAAGTAGAGGGGGGTCGGGGCATTGTAAGGAGCAGTAAATATTGGGGTCATTAAGGTAGTGGAAGATTGCATGTGCGTGTTAGAGTAGGGGATGCCGAGTAATGAGTAGGGATGGGGTAGTTTTGTCTGTAAGGGGGCAGTATACTGGAGATCTGATGTAATTCGGTCCGATAGTGTGTAGTGGTCAGATATTAGTGTGGGTACGAGGGTGGTCAGAGGGCGCTCCAGTATAATGGTAATAATAGCATCCGTGGTGTAGTGGGGCAGACCATGTTAAAAAGAATTGGGTTTGGTGAGTCTTGGGCAGTATAGTGCTGATAGGTGTTATTATGGAGATAGTTTCATGGGTGTAGTGAGGCAGTATTAGAGGTTTTATTAAAGCTGATAAATTGCCATATGTTGTAGTGGGCAGTAGAGGTGTGGGTTGTAGGGGCCAGTATAGGGGTATATAGTCCATGGTGTAGTGGGCCATATGAGGTAATAATAGTTCATGGTATAGGGGCTGAGTAGGGGTATAATAATCATAGGCTTTGTGGACAGTAAGGAGGGTGGTTTTAGAGCAGTAAGGGGTAATAGATAGTCCATGGTGGTTAAGTGGGCGTAGAGGGGTGGGTTGTAGGGCAGTAAGTGGTATAATAGTGCCCATGGTTGTAAGTGCAGTAGAGGGTGGGGTTATAGGGGCACAAGTATAGGGTATAATCATCCATGGTGTACGGTAGGGATGGAGACGGGTGGGGTTGTAGGGGCGATGTTATAGAGCCTGGGGTATTATGATGAGTCCATGTGAATGATGTAGAATGGTTGGACATGATAGGAGAGGGTCTGGGTTGTGAGGGGGAGAGTAATGAGGTGCGGGGGTATGTACAGGCAGGTGTATAAAGATGCAGGTCGAGAGGTGGGTTCTTACAGTAAATGGGGTGGCGGGTGGGTAAGGGGCAGTATAGTGAGGCGTAGTAATCATGAGTTATCGATAGGTGTGATGTTTGGCGGTCTATAGGTGTATGATGCGCATAGTCCATGGTTGTTAAAGTGTTGGCAGTAGAGGGGTGAATTGGGCAGTAAGGGGTTATAAATGTCCATGGATATGGGCAGTAGAAAGGAGTGGGTTGTGATAACGAGCAAGTATATGGTGTATAATAGTCCCTGGTGTAGTGGGCATTAGAGGGGTGGTGTTATAGGGGTAGCATAGGTGTATAAGTGTGGCCATGGAGTAGTGGGCAGTAGTGGGTTGGGGTATATAGGGGATATTGTTAGCCACGGTGTTAGTGTGTAGCGGGGGGGGCAGAAGAGGGGTGAGGTTTCAGGGCAGTATAGGTATATAGTCCATGGTTGTAGTGGGCATAATGGGGTATAATAGTCACATATGTAGTGTAGCAGTGGAAATAAGAGCGGGTATCAGTTAGGTCGTGGTGTATTAGGCAGTCATAGGGGTTATTATTAGTCAGCAATGGGCTGTTTAAAACGTAAGCTAGTGTTAGGGCTGATAGGGATGAAAGTCCATTGAGTAGTGGGCAGTAAGAGGTAAAGTGGTAGTGGCAGTAATAGTGGTATAATGGTCCTGTGTATGGCAAGTGGAGAGGGGGGGTAGTATGGGCATACAGGGGTATAATTGTCGTGGTGTAGTGGGCAGTAGAGGGGTGGGGTTGTAGGGCTAGTATGGCATGTCGTGTAATGGTGGGTATAATATGGTTAAGTAACTGGCGTAGTGGGGCAGTAGATTAGAGGGCTGTGGGTAGTGAGTAGTATAGGGTCAATATCAGGGTAGTGAGTAGAGGGGTGGGTTTGGGAGCAGTATAGGGTGTAGTAGTCCATGGTGTTAGTGGGATGTATAGCGGTGAGGTTATAGGGGGAAGTATAGGGCGTTTAATAGTCCATGGCATAAGTGTCAGTAGAGGGTGGGGCTTGTAGGGGCAGTATAGAAGTATAATAGTCCATGGTGGTAGTGGTCAGTATAGGGTATAATACCCAGTTGTGTAGTAAGCAGTTAGAAGGGGTGGGTGGGTAGGTGTAAGTTAGTGGGGTATAATAGTCCATGGTTTTAGTGGGCATAGAGGGGTGGGTTTGTAGGGGTAGGGTATATGGCGGTAATAAATAGTTTCATGGATTGTAGTTGGCAGTAGAGGGGTGAAGGTTTGCAGGGCAGTATAAAGGGTATAAATAGCCATGGAGTAGTGTGCAGTAGAGGGGTGGGGGTGATAGTTGCAGGCAATAAGTATAGGGAGTTATGGGCACAGTATAGGGTCCATGGTGTAGTGGTCATTAGAGGGGTGGGTTGTAGAGGCAGTATAGGGGTATAATAGTCCATGTGTAGTGGGCAGTATAGGATGGGGTTGTAGGGGCAGTATAGGGGTATAATAGTCCATGGTGTAGTGGGCAGTATAGGATGGGGTTGTAGGGGCGGTATAGGGGTATAATAGTCCATGGTTTAGTGGGCAATATAGGGGTAGGGGTGGTAGGGGCAGTATAGGGGGTATAATAGTCCATGGTGTAGTGGGTATAGAGGGTTGGGGTAATAGGGGCAGTAATAGGGGTATAATAGTCCATGGTGTAGTGGGCAGTATAGGGGTATAATGGTCATGGTGTAGTGGGCAGTATAGGGGTATAATAGTCCATAGTGTAGTGGACAGTAGAGGGTGGGGTTGTTGGGGCAGTATAGGGGTATAATAGTCAGTGGTGTAGTGGGCCATAGAGGGGTGGGGTTGTAGGGGCAGTATATGGGGTATAATAGTCCGTGGTGTAGTGACAGTAGAGGGTTGGGGTTATAGGGGCAGTTTAGGGGTATAATAGTCCATGGTGTAATGGACAGTAGAAGAGTGGGGTGGTAGGGGCAGTATAGGGGTATAATAGTCGATGTTGTAGTGGGCAGTAGAGGGGTGGGGTTGTAGGGGCAGTATATGGGTATAATAGTCCGTGGTGTAGTGGACAGTAGAGGGGTGTGGTTGTAGGGGCTGTAAAGGGGTATAATAGTCCATGTTGTAGTGGGCAGTATAGGGGTATAATAGTCCATGGTGTAGTGGACAGTAGAGGGCTGGGGTGGTAGGTGCAGTATAGGGGTATAATATTCCATGGTGTTGTGGGCAGTAGAGGGGTGGGGTGGTAGTGGCAGTATAGGGGTATAATAGTACATGGTGTAGTGGGCAGTATAGGGGTATACTAGTCCATGATGTGGGCAGTACAGGACTATAGTAGTCCATGGTATAGTGGGCAGTAGAAGGGTTTAATAGTCCATGGTGTAGTGGACAGTAGAGTGGTGGGGTTGTAGGGGCAGTATAGGGGTATAATAGTCTATGTTGTAGTGGGTAGTATAGTGGTGGGGTTGTAGGGGCAGTATAGGGGTATAATAGTCTATGGTGTGGTGGGCAGTAGAGGGGTGGGGTTTTTGGGTCAGTATATGGGTATAATAGTCCTTGGTGTAGTGGGCAGTATAGCGATGGGGTTGTAGGGGCAGTATAAGGGTAGAATAGTCCATGGTGTAGTGGGAAGTATAGCGGTGGGGTTGTAGGGCTAGTATAGGTGTATAATAGTCTATTGTGGAGTGGGCAGTAGAGGGATGGGGTTGTAGAGGCAATATAGGGGTATAATAGTCCATGGTGTAGTGGGCAGTAGCGGGGTGGTGTTGTTGGGGCAGTATAGGGGGATAATAGTCTATGTTGTAGTGGGTAGTAGAGGGGTGAGATTGTAGAGGCAGTATAGGGGTATAATATCCCATGGTGTAGTGGGCAGTAGAGGGGTGGGGTTGTTGGGGCAGTATAGGGGGCTAATAGTCCATGGTGTAGTGGGCAGTAGAGGGGTGGTGTTGTTGGGGCAGTATAGGGGGATAATAGTCTATGGTGTATTGGGTAGTAGAGGGGTGAAGTTGTAGATGCAGTATAGGGGTATAATAGTCCATGGTGCAGTGGGCAGTAGAGGGGTGGGGTTGTAGGGGCAGTATAGGGGGATAATAGTCCATGGTTTAGTGGGCAGTATAGGGGTGGGGTTGTTATATGGTGAGTTTCTTAGTGTCTCCGTTCCTCTATGGATCGCCCTTTGCCGCTCTCTATCACCCCCTTTTTTTGTGCTTTGTCCGGGGCATGTTGGCGGTTTTGGCTGGACAGCTGACACTCGGTTTGATCCTGCCACGTGTGCTCTGGCCCCTGTGGTGGCTTATCCAAGCTTGGTGGTAAGAGCCGGGGCTGTTGTCCAGTATGTGCACCCAGAATGATATTGCCCTCTTCTGCATGGTCAGCCATGGTTGAAACCTGCCCAGCACGCCATGCTGGACGTTCTACGATGGATTTGGAGGAGGTATTTGCAGAGCTCCAAATGGAAGGTCTCTGTTGGGCTGGAATCTTTGACTGGTCTGGGTAGGTGGCCGGGCCCCACACCTCACTGCCTTTGAGTGGAATCGGGGCGATGACACCATCAAATGTTTGCAGCCGGACCCTCACTGGTGGTTTGAGGTGGTACAGTTGCCTTCTGATGGTGTAGAAGGTTCTGCAGGCTTTTCTTTGGTTTCTGTTGCTGCTTTGAAGCTCCAGCCCCAGGTATGTGAAGCTCCAGGTATGTGAAGCTCCAGGTAGGTGAAGCTCCAGGTAGGTGAAGCTCCAGGTAGGTGAAGCTGTTGGTTTTCTCCAGTGTGGAGCTGTTTAATGTGAAGTAGGGAATGGAGGCTTTATTCTGGCCCTTCCTCTGGAGCACCATGACTTTGGTCTTCTTTGGATTGATGGGTAGGGCCCATGTGGTGCTGCATTTTTCAAGTACTGCCAGGCTGTTTTGGAGGCCTCTCTCTGTTGGGGACAGAATCAGGAGGTCATTGGTAGTGTTGATTGAGCACCGTAGTGCGCAGGTGCTCGGGTAGAACACTAGGTGGTGCTCAGGCCTACAAAGCACCCGAGCACAATGGAAGTCAATGGGAGAACCAGAGCACTAAGCCAGGCACCCCCTGCTCTGCAGAGGGGAGGGTGTCTGGTTCATAGGGAAAGATGAGAAAATGATGGAAACACCACTGAAATGGTTCCCGGAACAGCATGGGGAGGATGTCTGGATGCATCTTAGACTCTCAAGTATTTAGGAAGTTCAAACGTTATACAGCAGACGTAGCGCATGTAATGTCACCTTGATTAGCGGCAGAAAAACTTACACTGAATGTCACAGGTATTTAGGATACAAAAACGTTATACCGCGCACGCAGCTCAGGTAATGTCGCCTTGATTAGCGTCAGAAAAAATACACTGTATTTCAGGTATTTAGGATGCACAAACGTTATACAGCACACGCTTCGTGGGTGGTGTTAAGGTCAGGCAAACTTGCGCAATTTTTGCCCCCAAAAGAAAGAAAATATACTGCAGCCAAATATAACAATAGTCCTTAAAAGGACTTTTGGGTCTTTTAAACAGAACAACTAGCCCTGCCTAGCCAAATTCTATCCCTACACTATCTGTCCCTCCTTGCGCAAATGTTATACAGCAGACGCAGCGCAGGTAATGTCGCCTTGATTAGCAGCAGAGAACAATACACCGGATGTCAGGTATTTGGAATACAAAAACGTTATAATGCACACGCTGCGCAGGTGGTGTTTAGGTCAGGCAAACTTACGCAATTTTTGCCCCCCCCCAAAAAAAAAATATATATATACAGTATATTGCAGCCAGATATAATAGTCCTTAAAAGGGCTTTGGGGTCTTTTAAAATGAAAATCTAGCCCTGCCTAGCGTGCTTCTCTCCCTACACTATCTGTCCCTCATTGCAGCAGCTCTCCCTGACTAAGGCTGAGCCGGGTCACATGTCACCGGGTGCTATATAGATGACACGTTCCCGGCCAGCCAATCACTGCCAATATGGCTACAGCATTACAGTGAATGACAGCACCACCCCGCACGATGATTGGCTGCGTAGCAGACGCCTTCTTAAAGTCCACAAAACAGGCGAATAATTTGTCTTGTTTGGTGTTTGTTATTAGGTCTTTTGAGGTTTCAGGCCTGCTAGTCCTGCCATGGTTACACGATGCTATTGACGTCCTGCACTGCCTGGGTGACCGCTTGTTGGTTTCACTTGAGCAGTTCTTTGATTTTAGGTCGGGTGGTCGCGTTGTTGTATTTGGTGGCAGAGCGGCTGACACATTTAAAGGATGGTGGCAGATTGTAGAGACCGGACTGATGGGTCTGCTGTGTGGGCGGCTCGTCGGTGGGTCTTGTGGTCTGACAGGTGTGTCTGAGGAGTGACAATGAAGGTTTTTATGTCTGCTGGGTCCACCACACTGCTGCCCACGTGGGAGTTTAGTATGAACCGTCCTAGAGGGTCACCCCTGATCCACCCGTTCCGTACAGTCCCAAGCTCCGGCTTTACCGCTCTGTCATAGCTGTTTCTTATTGTCTGTGCAGAGTCCAGGGCCTGGGTCTCGCCCCCATGGATGTATGTGTTTCTGTCAGAGGTCAGATAGTCCTTCTCTGTGCCCCTTCCGTCATTCAGGTCACCGCAGATCAGCACCTTGCCCCCGGACTGGAATTGGGCAGCCTCCCTTTGTAGGACCTCCTAGACGCCAGGGTTGCAGTAGGGAGACTGTATATACTGACAGCTGAGGATGGAGCTTATTATTCCCAGATATGGTCGTCTCCTCGCTGGATAGCCTTCACTTGCTCTTTAAGCTCCTCCTTGGACCATATTAATGTCTCCTGAACGGCGGCCCAGTTTGGTCCTCTTGCTTTTCTTGGCAGAGACAGAAAATTCCCTGTAGCCCATGGGTGCTAGGGGTTCATCCTCTGCCCAGGTCCATGTCTCCAAGAGGATTGGGAGATGAATGTTTTTAGTTTTTCTTTTATGTTTGGATCCAAAAGCGGAAGCGTCCAGCCCTTGGACATTGAAGCTGCTGATAATGAGGGACGTCACTGTCAGTCAGTATACCTTGTAATGATCGGACGCAGCAGGTTGTTTTGAGGGTCACTTGTAGGGTTCTTCTCTCCACCATGCTGCTGTTCTCTGTTGCCATTGTTTACGGGGGCAGGGCAGACACCATTCTCTGTGCTAGGTGGCCTTTGCTAGTTGTGACAGTTTGTCGGCGGTGTGTAGGGTCATACGGATTATTAATCCCCTCCACTGCTTGAGTGATGGTCGAGCAGCAGATTTTTGTGATGTGTTTCCCAGTAAAGAGTCTCTTTGTGTCGAGGGACTTCCCATTGGAGTCAATGTCCTTGGGGCCATTTGTTCTCTGGCTCGGGCTGGTTTCTGGGGTGTTGGTCGGTTTGGTTGTGGGGTTCCTGTGACTCTGGCTTCATGCTGGGGTGTGCGCTGTGTGTTATGGCGTTCTCCTGCACAGGACTAGTGATGGTGCCTTTGTGGGGCCTCCTCCAGCTTCTGGTATAGATTGACTCTTCAGTTGGGTTACCTCCTCTCTGGGCTCAGATTTCAGCCTGGCCTTCTCTTCTCCTAGCTGGTCGCTGCCGTTTATCAGTTTTTGGCTTCTTCGAGACTCTTCCTTTAATTGAGTAAGGGCTATTTCCAATACTTCACTCACCCCCGTGTCTTGTCTGGGCGCAGTGCGCCGCTACACCCGTCCCGTCAGCGGGACTGTTCCCTGCGGCCATTGCTGTCTGTTTCTCCACAAGCTTCTATTGCGGTGATTCCAGCAACTAGCACAGAATCTGTGGAAACTGTACTCTCGCCCCCTCTAAGGGCTGGCAGCAGGTACTGCAGCTCTTACACCTTCTGTGTAACCGTCATCAGTCCTGCACCTGATCCCAATCAGAGGCCTGTTTAAAGCAGCTCTGTGCTCCCGGCGGATGCCAGAGTATCAGGTCTTCCAGCGTACTCCAACTCTTGTGTCTGTTCCTGTGATCCTGTCTCCAGATTTCCTCATCTCAGCTAGCCTGCTGGCTATCCAGTCCAGGCTGTACCACTGCTCCTGCACGGCAAAGCAACCTGCTAGTCCCCGGCCGCGCAAATCCAACCTGCCTTGCAGTGGGCTCTGGTGACTACCCGGGGACTAGTTAGACTCTGCACGCCAGTACTTGTTAGTACTCGGAAGCTGGCTAAACGGAACTACATCCGGCCAACAAGGTTAGTGACAGTGAGAGACTGGAGCCGTCTGTGGTGGAGCGGAGGCATCGGTCTGGGGAAGAGCTGCTGCTCCTCTAGTCTGGGATCAGCTCCTTGCACCATGATGGTGCCTTTCTTGTAGACATTGATGTTGAGGGAGTTTTACCTTCATCTGCGTCCCACTGTTACTCCCAGATTTTGTAACGTTCTTGTACTGACCACAGAGTGTCCAACCACAGTGTTTTATTTTCACCCTCTGGTTGTCAAAGTCTGCAAACAGGTCCCCTGGGTTTTGCCTGTTTAGGGCTTTTTATGTCCTTTTTCCACTTCATTGGATCTGGATCTGCTGCTGGTCCCCTCTGCTGCTCGTCCTCTTTTCTGCTGGTCCTCTTTTCTGCTGGTCCCCTCTGCTGCTCGTCCTCTTTTCTGCTGGTCCCCTCTGCTGCTCGTCCTCTTTTCTGCTGGTCCCCTCTGCTGCTCGTCCTCTTTTCTGCTGCTGCTTCCCCCTGCTGCTGCTGGTCCTCTCTGCTGCTGCTGTCCTCTGCTGCTGCTGCTGCTGGTCCTCTCTGCTGCTGCTCCTCTGCTGCTGCTGCTGGTCCTCTCTGCTGCTGGTCCTCTCTGCTGCTGGTCCTCTCTGCTGCTGGTCCTCTTTTCTGCTGGTCCCCTCTGCTGCATGTCCCTCTTTTCTGCTCGTCCTCTTTCTGCTGGTCCCTCTGCTGCTGGTCTCTTTTCTGCTGGTCCCTCTCTGCTGCTGGTCCTCTTTTGCTCTGCTGCTGTCCCTTGCTGCTGGTCTCTTTTCTGCTGGTCCCCTCTGCTGCTGGTCCTCTTTTCTGCTGGTCCCCTCTGCTGCTGGTCCTCTTTTCTGCTGGTCCCCCTCTGCTGCTGGTCCCTCTTTCTGCTGGTCCCTCTGCTGCTGGTCCTCTTTTCTGCTGGTCCCCCTCTGCTGGCTCGTCTCTTTCTGCTGGTCCCTCTGCTGCTGGTCCTTCTTTTCTGCTGGTCCCCTCTGCTGCTGGTCCTCTTTCTGCTGGGTCCCCTCTGCGGCTTGGCCTCTTTTCTGCTGGTCCCCTCTGCTGCTGGTCCCTCTTTCCTGCTGGTCCCCCTCTGCTGCTGGTCCTCTTTCTGGCTGGTCCTCTGCTGCTGGTCCTCTTTCCTGGTCTTTTGCTGGTCCCCCTGGCTGGTCCTCTTTCTGCCTGGTCCCCTCTGCTGCTGGTCCTCTTTTCTGCTGGTCCCCGCTCTGCTGCTGGTCCTCTTTTCTGGCTGGGTCCCTTCTGCTGGCCCTGCTGCTGGTCCTCTTTCTGCTGGTCCCCCTCCTTTTCTGCGGTCCCCTCTGCTGCTGGTCCTCTTTTCTGCTGCTGGTCCCTCTGCTGGTCTCTGCTGGTCTGCTGCTCCCTCTTTTCTGCTGGTCCCCTCTGCTGCTGGTCCCCTCTGCTGCTGGTCCCCTCTGCTGGTCTGTCCCTCTGCTGGCCCCTGCTGCTGTCCTCTCTGCTGTCCTTCTGCTGCTGTCCTCTTTTCTGCTGGTCCCCTCTGCTTGCTGGTCTCTGCTCCTCTTTTCTGCTGGTCCCTCTGCTGCTGGTCCTCTTTCTGCTGGTCCTCTTTTCTGCTGCTGGTCCCTCTGCTGCTGTCCTCTTTTCTGCTGGTCCCTCTGCTGCTCGTTCCTGCTGGTTTCTGCTGGTCCTGCTGCTCTGCTGCTGCTGCTCTCTTTTCTGCTGGTCCCTCTGCTGCTTCTCTTTTCTGCTGGTCCCTCTGCTGCTGCTGCTGTCCTCTTTTCTGCTGGTCCCCTCTGCTGCTGTCCCCTCTGCTGCCTCTTTTCTGCTGGTCCCCTCTGCTGCTGGTCCCCTCTGCTGCTGGGTCCCTCTGCTGCTGCGTCCCCTCTGCTGCTGCGTCCTCTTTTTCTGCTGGTCCCTCTGCTGCTCTGCTGCTCTGCTTTTCTGCTGGTCCCCTCTGCTCTGCTGCCCCTCTGCTGGTCCTCCTGCTGGTCCCCTCTGCTGCTGGTCCCTCTGCTGCTCTGCTGGTCCTCTTTTCTGCTGGTCCTCTGCTGCTGCTGCTGCCTGGTCCCCTCTGCTGCTGGTCCCTCTGCTGCTGCTGCTGCTTCCTCTTTTCGCTGGTCCCCTCTGCTGCTGCTGTCCCCTCTCTTTCTGCTGGTCCCTCTGCTGCTCGTCCTCTTTTCTGGCCCTCTGGTCCCCTCTGCTGCTCCGTCCCTTTTCTGCTGGTCCCCCTGCTGCTGCTGGTCCCCCTCTCTGCTGCTGGTTCCCCCTCTGCTGCTGCTGGTCCCCCTCTGCTGCTGCTGGTTCCCCCCTTGCTGCTGCTGGTTCCCCCTCTGCTGCTGCTGCTTTCCCCTCTGCTGCTGCTGCTTCCCCTCTCTGCTGCTGCTGCTTCCCCCTCTGCTGCTGCTGCTTCCCCCTCTGCTGCTGCTGCTTCCCCTCTGCTGCTGGTCCTCTTTGCTGCTGTCCCCTCTGCTGCTGCTGGTCCCCCTCTGCTGCTGCTGGTACCCCCTCTGCTGCTGCTGCTCCCCCTCTGCTGCTGCTGCCCCTCTGCTGCTGCTGGTCCCCCCTCTGCTGCTGCTGGTCCCCCTCTGCTGCTGCTGCTGTCTGCCCCCTCTGCTGCTGCTGGTCCCCCCTCTGCTGCTGCTGCTTCCCCTCTGCTGCTGCTGCTGCTTGCTGCCCCTCTGCTGCTGCTGCGTCCTCTTTTCTGCTCGTCCTCTTTTCTGTCTCTTTTCTGCTGGTCCTCTTTTCTGCTCGTCCTCTTTTCTGCTCGTCCCCTCTGCTGCTCGTCTCATCAGAAGCAACCTGAGATATTTCCGCTATTATAATGAACCATCCCCCTCTAAAGACATGCCGACAGTTTATCATCTATCAGGACAGCAGCGCACATGTAGTCCACACCGGACATCAGGCTCAGCGCCTCTCTCCTACTACCTCCCGCGATTATTGAAAAAGGTCTGTTATGACAGAAACGTCTACACTATATTGCGTATTCACTGGAGGAATTTAGCACCTGATGTCCTTATATATGTAAAAATCTCAAGCTTTTACACTACAACTCCCTGAATTACAAGACAGTTGATCCTACAATACAACTGCCTGTATTAGAAGACTGTTCCACAAGACAACTGTATGAAATTTGAAGTCAGTTTTACAGGATTTACAGGACAGTGTCACCAGGATTTTTGCACAATTTTGGGAAATAAATTCAATTTTGCATAATACTTCTGTATGTGCGTGGATTTCTCCTATAACTGTAATTTTGGCTATGGCCTGTTTACCACAGCACCTCAACAACTAGCTGTGCATATTCCTTACTTTTTCCACCGACAGTCTATCATCCAGCACTTCTTCTTCCACCGGCAGTATGGATAGTCTCTCTTCCTCTTCTCCTGGCAGTATGGATAGTCTCTCTTCCTCTTCTCCTGGCAGTATGGATAGTCTCTCTTCCTCTTCTCCTGGCAGTATGGATAGTCTCTCTTCTTCTTCTCCTGGCAGTATGGATAGTCTCTCTTCTTCTTCTCCAGGCAGTATGGATAGTCTCTCTTCTTCTTCTCCTGGCAGTATGGATAGTCTCTCTTCTTCTTCTCCAGGCAGTATGGATAGTCTCTCTTCTTCTTCTCCTGGCAGTATGGATAGTCTCTCTTGCTTCAGCAGTATGGATAGTCTCTCTTCCTCTTGCTTCAGCAGTATGGATAGTCTCTCTTCCTCTTCTCCTGGCAGTATGGATAGTCTCTCTTCCTCTTCTCCTGGCAGTATGGATAGTCTCTCTTCTCTTCTCCTGGCAGTATGGATAGTCTCTCTCCCTCTTCCCCGGCAGTATGGATAGTCTCTCTTCCTCTTTCTTCAGCAGTATGGATAGTCTCTCTTCCTCTTCTCCTGGCAGTATGGATAGTCTCTCTTCCTCTTCCCCGAAGTATGGATAGTCTCTCTTCCTCTTCCCAGGCAGTATGGATAGTCTCTCTTCCTCTTCCCCCAGAAGTAAGGATAGTCTCTCTTCCTCTTCCCCAGGCAGTATGGATAGTCTCTCTTCCTCTTTCTCCAAGCAGTATGGATAGTCTTTATTCCTCTTCTCCCGGCAGTATGACTAGTCTCTCTTCCTCTTGCCCCAGAAGTATGGATAGTCTCTCTTCCCTCAGCAGTACGGATAGTCTCTCTTCCTCTTTACCAAGGAGTATGGAGAGTCTCTTCTTCTCTTCCCTCAGCAGTATGGAGAGTCTCTCTTCCTCTCCCCCAGCAGTATGGATAGTCTCTCTTTCCTCTCCCCCCAGCAGTATGGATAGTCTCTCTTCCTCTCCCCCAGCAGTATGGATAGTCTCTCTTCCTCTCCCCCAGCAGTATGGATAGTCTCTCTTCCTCTCCCCCCAGCAGTATGGATAGTCTCTCTTCCTCTCCCCCCAGCAGTATGGATAGTCTCTCTTCCTCTCCCCCCAGCAGTATGAATAGTCTCTCTTCCTCCTCCCCCAGCAGTATGGATAGTCTCTGTTCCTCTTCCCCCAGTAGTATGGATAGTCTCTCTTCCTCTTCTCCTGGCAGTATAAATAGTCTCTCTTCCTCTTCCCCAGCAGTATGAATAGTCTCTCTTCTCTTCCCCCAGCAGTATGAATAGTCTCTATTCCTCCTCCCCCAGCAGTATGAATAGTCTCTCTTCCTCCTCCCCAGCAGTATGGATAGTCTCTGTTCCTCTTCCCCCAGTAGTATGAATAGTCTCTCTTCCTCCTCCCCCAGCAGTATGAATAGTCTCTCTTCCTCCTCCCCCAGCAGTATGGATAGTCCTCTGTTCCTCTTCCCCCAGTAGTATGAATAGTCCTCTTCCTCCTCCCCCAGCAGTATGGATAGTCTCTGTTCCTCTTCCCCCAGTAGTATGGATAGTCTCTCTTGCTCTTCTCCTGGCAGTATAAATAGTCTCTCTTCCTCTTCCCCCAGCAGTATGGACAGTCTCTCTTCCTCTTCCGCCAGCAGTGTGAACAGTCTCTCTTCCTCTCCCCCAGCAATATGAATAGTCTCTCTTCCTCTCCCCCCAGCAGTATGAATAGTCTCTCTTCCTCTTCCCCCAGCAGTATGGATAGTCTCTCTTCCTCTTCCCTCAGCAGTATGGATAGTCTCTCTTCCTCTTCCTTCAGCAGTATGGATAGTCTCTCTTCCTCTTCTCCCGGCAGTATGGATAATCTCTCTTCCCCAGAAGTATGGATAGTCTCTCTTCCTCTTCCCCTAGCAGTATGGATTAGTCTCTCTTCCTCTTCCCCCAGAAGTATGGATAGTCTCTCTTCCTCTTCCCCCAGCAGTATGGATAGTCTCTCTTCACTTCTCCCGGCAGTATGAGTAGTCTCTCTTCCTCTCTCCCCTACAGATGGATGTCTCTCTTCTCTCTCTCCTGGCAGTATGGATAGTCTCTCTTCCTCTTCTCTCAGAAGTATGAATAGTCTCTCTGCCTCTTCCCTCAGCAGTATGGATAGTCTCTCTTCCTCTTTCCCCAGCAGTATGGATGGTCTCTCTTCCTCTTCTCCTGGCAGTATGGATAGTCCTCTGTTCCTCTTCCCCCAGCAGTATGGATAGTTTCTCTTACTCTTCCCCCAGAAGTATGAATAGTCTCTCTGCCTCTTCCCTCAGCAGTATGGATAGTCTCTCTTCCTCTTCCCTCAGCAGTATGGATAGTCTCTCTTCCTCTTCCCCCAGAAGTATGAATAGTCTCTCTGCCTCTTCCCTCAGCAGTATGGATAGTCTCTCTTCCTCTTCCCCCAGCAGTATGGATAGTCTCTCTTCCTCTTACCCCAGCAGTATGGATAGTCTCTCTTCCTCTTCCCCCAGCAGTATGGATAGTTTCTCTTACTCTTCCCTCCAGCAGTATGGATAGTCTCTCTGCCTCTTCCCTCAGCAGTATGGATAGTATCTTTTCCCCTAGAAGTATTGAGAATCTTTTTTTATCCAGCAGTATGTATATACTCAATTCATCTTCTCCCAGCAGCGTGAGTAGTCTCTCTTCCTCTCCCTCCAGCAGTATGGATAGTCTCTCTTCCTCTTCCCCAGCAGTATGGATAGTCTCTCTTCCACTTCCCCCAGCAGTATGGATAGACTCTCTTCCTCTTCTCCTGGCAGTATGGATAGTCTCTCTTTCTCTTCTCCTGGCAGTATGGATAGTCTCTCTTCCTCTTCCCTCAGCAGTATGGATAGTCTCTATTCCTCTTCCCCAGCAGTATGGATAGTCTCTCTTCCACTTCCCCCAGCAGTATGGATAGACTCTCTTCCTCTTCTCCTGGCAGTATGGATAGTCTCTCTTCCTCTTCTCCTGGCAGTATGGATAGTCTCTCTTCCTCTTCCCTCAGCCGTATGGATAGTCTCTATTCCCCTTTACCAAGGAGTATGGATAGTCTCTCTCCTCTTCCCTCAGCAGTATTTATAGTCTCTCTTCCTCTTCCCTCAGCAGTATTTATAGTCTCTCTTCTTCTTCTCCAGGCAGTATGGATAGTCTCTCTTCCTCTTCTCCTGGCAGTATGAATAGTCTCTCTTCCTCTCTCCTGGCAGTATGGATAGTCCTCTCTTCCTCTTCCCTCAGCAGTATTTATAGTCTCTCTTCCTCTTCCCTCAGCAGTATTTATAGTCTCTCTTCCTCTTCCCTCAGCAGTATTTATAGTCTCTCTTCTTCTTCTCCAGGCAGTATGGATAGTCTCTCTTCCTCTTCCATCAGCAGTATGGATAGTCTCTCTTCCTCTTCCCTCAGCAGTATTTATAGTCTCTCTTCCTCTTCCCCCAGCAGTATGAATAGTCCTCTCTTCGTCTTCCCCCAGCAGTATGAATAGTCTCTCTTCGTCTTCCCCCAGCAGTATGGATAGTCTCTCTTCCTCTTCTCCTGGCAGTATGGATAGTCTCTCTTCCTCTTCTCCTGGCAGTATGGATAGTCTCTCTTCCTCTTCCATCAGCAGTATGGATAGTCTCTGTTCCTCTTTACCAAGGAGTATGGATAGTCTCTGTTCCTCTTTACCAAAGGAGTATGGATAGTCTGTCTTCCTCTTCCCTCAGCAGTATGGATAGTCTCTCTTCCTCTCCACCCAGCAGTATGAATAGTCTCTCTTCCTCTCCCCCAGCAGTATGAATAGTCCTCTCTTCCTCTTCCCCCAGCAGTATGAATAGTCTCTCTTCCTCTTCCCCCAGCAGTATGAATAGTCTCTCTTCCTCTTCCCCCAGCAGTATGGATAGTCTCTCTTCCTCTCCCCCCAGCAGTATGGATAGTCTCTCTTCCTCTTCTCCTGGCAGTATGGATAGTCTCTGTTCCTCTTCCCCCAGCAGTATGGATAGTTTCTCTTACTCTTCCCTCCAGCAGTATGGATAGTCTCTCTGCCTCTTCTACTGGCAGTATGGATAGTCTCTCTTCCTCTTCCCCCAGCAGTATGGATAGTCTCTCTTCCACTTCTCCCAGCAGTATGGATAGTCTCTCTTCCACTTCCCCCAGCAGTATGGATAGTCTCGCTTCCTCTTCTCCTGGCAGTATGGATAGTCTCTCTTCCTATTCTCCTGGCAGTATGGATAGTCTCTGTTCCTCTTTCCCCCGGCAGTATGGATAGTCTCTCTTCTCTCCTCTCCAGCAGTATTTATAGTCTCTCTCCTTTCCCTCCAGCAGTATGGATAGTCTCTCTTCCTCTCCCCAGCAGTATGAATAGACTCTCTCTCTCCCCCCAGCAGTATGGATAGTCTCTCTCCTCTCCCCCAGCAGTATGAATAGTCTCTCTTACTCCTCCCCCAGCAGTATGGATAGTCTCTCTTCCTCTTTACAAAGAGTATGGATAGTCTCTCTTCCTCTTTCCCTCCAGCAGTATTTATAGTCTCTCTTCCCTCTTCCCTCAGCAGTATTTAAGTCTCTCTTCCTCTTCCCTCAGCAGTATTTATAGTCTCAAGCAGTATGAATAGTCTCTCTTCCTCTCCCCCCAGCTGTATGGATAGTCTCTCTTCCTCTCCCCCCAAGCAGTATGAATAGTCTCTCTTCCTCCTCCCCAGAGTATGGATAGTCTCTCTCCCCCTTCCCCCAGCAGTAAGGATAGTCTCTCTTCTCTTCCCCCAGCAGTATGGATAGTTCTCTTCCTCTTCCCCAGCAGTATGGATAGTCTCTCTTCTCTTCTCCTGGCAGTATGGATAGTCTCTCTCCTCTTCTCCTGGCAGTATGGATGTCTCTCTTCCTCTTCTCCTGGCCGTATGGATAGTCTCTCTTCCTCTTCCCTCAGCAGTAATGGATAGTCTCTCTTCTCTTTACAGGAGTAGGATAGTCTCTCTTCCTCTTCCTCCAGAGTATGAATAGTCTCTCTCTCTTCTCCTGGCAGTATGGATAGTCTCTGTTCCTCTTCCCCCGCAGTATGGATAGTTTTCTCTTACCTCTTCCTCCAGCAGTATGGATAGTCTTGTATGGATAGTCTCTCTTCCTCTTCCCCCAGCAGTATGGATAGTCTCTTTCCTCAGTCTCCTTCCTCTTCTCCTGGCAGTATGGATAGTCTCTCTTCCTCTTCTCCTGCAGTATGGATAGTCTCTCTTCCTCTCCCAGCCAGTATGGATAGTCTCTCTTCTCTCTCCCCCCAGCAGTATGGATATCTCTCTCTTCTCTCCCCCAGCAGTATGGATAGTCTCTCTTCCTCTCCCCCCAGCAGTATGGATAGTCTCTCTCTCCCCAGCAGTATGGATGATAGTCTCTCTTCCTCTTCCCCCAGCAGTATGGATAGTCTCTCTTCCTCTCCCCCAGCAGTATGGATAGTCTCTCTTCCTCTCCCAGCAGTAGCATATGGATCTCTCTTCCTCCTCCCCAGCAGTATGGATAGTCTTTGTTCCTCTTCCCCAGTAGTATGGATAGTCTCTTCCTACTCCTCCAGCAGTATGGATAGTCTCTCTTCCTACTCCTCCGCAGTATGGATAGTCTCTGTTCTCTTCTCTCCCCCCAGCAGTATGGATAGTCTCTCTTCCACTTCCCCCCAGCAGTATGGATAGTCTCTCTTCCACTTCCCCCAGCAGTATGGATAGTCTCGCTTCCTCTTCTCCTGGCAGTATGGATAGTCTCTCTTCCTATTCTCCTGCAGTATGGATAGTCAGTATGGATAGTCTCTCTTCCTCTTCCCTCAGCAGTATTTATAGTCTCTCTTCCTTTCCCTCCAGCAGTAATGGATAGTCTCTCTTCCTCTCCCCCAGCAGATGAATAGTCTCTCTTCCTCTCCCCCCAGCAGTATGAATAGTCTCCTTCCTTCCCCCAGCAGTATGAATAGTCTCTCTTCCTCCTCCCCCAGCAGTATGGATAGTCTCTGTTCCTCTTCCCCAGCAGTATGGATAGTCTCTCTTCTCTTCCCTCAGCAGTATTTATAGTCTCTCTTCCTCTTCCCTCAGCAGTATTATAGTCTCTCTCCTCTTCCCTCAGCAGTATTTATAGTCTCTCTTCCTCTT
>ONZH01004162.1:0-37999 GCA_900303285.1 Rhinella marina
TTTCCCCACAGATAACAATGGCATGTGGACAAGTCTGGAGAACGTGGTGGCCATAACCCCTCGTTCACAGTTCACTCCTCCATAAACAGTTCATGAACCCGTTCCAGTGAGTGCTGTGAGGTGCGGCATGTTGTCCTATCTTGTTGGAAAAAGAACATTTTTGATTCTGCAGCATCACTGTTGAAGAGCTGCAAGTGGTATCAGCCAACATAATCCAATGTGACCATAGACAGGAACGGGGACCACTTTCAGCATGTTTTGTGACTTGTGGGTAATTAAAAAAAACAATCCACTTGCTCATTCATCTTGTCATATTATCGCTGGAGGTGGGCTACTTTTTCATCGGCCACCCTGTATATAAGATAGAGATAAACACGGAGCCCCACATTCATCACTCGCTGCACCTTACTGTATGTCTGAATGGAAATGCATTTCTGGTATTTTACAGTAGAAACCCAGACTCTTCAACAGGTCTCCCAAGGTCTCCAGACCTAATCCAAAGCCTTAATAAAATAAATGATGCCATCTTTCTCTATACTTCTCTATGCTTCAAGAGGGACAACTGATTCATTCCTTAACATATAGAAGCTCAAAAACTCTCAGAAGAATCTTGTTACCTACACTTATAAAACTATGAGGTTCTTAGCACACAATCTGATGACATTGTGTGAGCCCATCTGCCACATCAAGGCGACCTCATTCAGATGGGTCCCTACACTAAGACTTTTTTTTATAACAGAATTCATTTACACTGATTTGCACTATTATTTTAAAAAGCTAAACTGATAAGCAGTATATTTGGGGTTTCTCTATAATGACTGCCTATATAAATAATGTAAAGGCACACTGCAAGTGATAACACCAGTTACACTCAATATATCCTGTTATATGTATGAAGTGTTAGTGTAGGGACCCACCTAAACAAGGAGGGAATAAGCACTGCAAATGGGCTTACAAAATAGATGTAAATGTAATATATGAAATAGAACTCAACCCATGTGATGCTATAACAATATTGAGTGCAACCGGTACACCATGCAATGTCTGTATAGTCAGTCACTGCAGAGGAAAAGCTTTTTGTTTTTGGTGCATTAGGTGGTAGAGGCCAAGCTTTGATTTTTCTAAAATTAAAAAATGTAAAACAGAACTTTGTTGCCATTACTGTGTAACATTTTATGGATATCACTCAGGAAGTGATACACATACACTATATGCACTACAGTTAACCTATATACAGACACTATATAAATTACACTGATCCTATATACACACTGCATAGACTACACTTACTCTATACATACACTATACTTACCTTTCACGTAGATTACATACACTACACTTACCCTAGACACACACTATATAAACTAATTATCCTATATACACACTATATTTACCTTATACATACACTATATACACAACACATACCCCATACAAACACTATATACCCTATACATTATATACTTTTCACATACCCAATATACCCAACTATAAAGATTACACTTATTCTATACACACACTACATATACTACACTATATATAAATATATAATATATACAATACACAATACACTTACCCTATACATAACTATATATACTACATTATCCTATATGCAGACACCATATAGATTGCTTATCCTATATACTCTACACTTACCTTATACAGTATACAGACATAAAATAAATTACACTTATCCTATAAGCACACTATATAGATTACACCTATCCTGTGTGCACACTATGTAGACTACACATAATCTACACATACACTACACTTACCCTATACACACACACTATATAAGCTATACATACACTATATATACTACACTTACCCTATATACAGGCACTATATAGATTAGTTATGCTATATACACACTATATACACTACACTTACCGTATATAGAAACTATATTGACTACACATACCATATACATATACTATATACACTACACTTACCTGATATACAGACATTATGTAAATTACGCTTATCCTATACATACAATATATACACTACACTTACAATATATACAGATACTATATAAGTTACACAACGCTTACCCCTATACAAACACTATATACATGATACATGCACTATATACTCTACACATACCCAATATACAGATACTATATACAATACAATTACCCTATATATAAACTATATACACTTCTTTTATCCTGTAGGCAGACGCTATATTGCTTATCCTATATACACGCTATATACAGCACACTTACCTATATACAGACATTGAATAGATTACACTTATCCTATAAGCACACTATATAGATTACACCTATCCTATGTACACACTATGTAGGCTACACTTACCTTACACACACACTATTTACACTACACTTACTCTATACACACACTACAGACACTATACATACACTATATATACTATACTTACCCTATATACAGGCACTATATAGACTAATTATCCTATATACACACTATATACACTACACTTACCCAACATACAGACACTATATAAATTTCAGTTATGCTGTACATATAATATATACACTACACTTACTCTATATTCAGACACTGTATAAATTACACACTTACCCTATACAAACACTACACTATACACACACTATATATTCTACACATACGCAATATACAGACTAATTATAAAGATTACACTTATCCTATATACAAAACATAAAGACTACACCTACCCCATACATAAACTACATACACTACGTTTATCCTACATGCAGACACTTTATAAATTGCTTATATACACGCTTTATACACTTCACTTACCTTATATATAGACATTAAATAGATTACACTTATCCTATACGCACACTATATAGATTACACCTATCCTATGTACACACTATGTAGACTACGCTTACCTTACACATATACTATATACACTACATTTAACCTATATACAGACACTATATAAATTACACTGATACTATACACACACTGCATAGACTACACTTACCCTATACATACACTATAAACACTACACCTATCCTAGACACACATTATATAAATGAATTATCCTATATACACACTATATAGACTACACTGTGTATGCACAATATATATACACTACACTTATCCAATATACATGCTATATAGACTATACTTACCTTAAATACAAACTAGACTATTCTTATCCTATATACACACTAAAAAGAGTACACATACCCTATATATACACTATATACACTACACTTACCTTATACATACACTATATACACTACACATACCCTATACCATTGATGGAGAACCTTTTAGAGACCGAGTGCCCAAACTGCAACCCAAAACCCACTTATTTATCTCAAACTGCCAACACAGCAATGTAACCTGAATACTACAGTCCAATATAGTATATCTTCCATGTACTTTATCACTTAGCTATAATAGTCTGCTTATATTCAGTGCTCTGCCTGTGCTGTTCATAGTGCGCCCTGCACTGATGAATGGCAGGGAAAGTCTAAGGCATATTAGACTTTTTCCAGGGTGTGGTTGCCCACTTCGAGGACTCTGAGTGCCACCCCTGGCACCCATACCATAGGTTCGCCACCACTGCCCTATACAGACAATATACACAAAACTTACCCTATACAAACATTATATATACACTAAATACTCTACACATATCCAATATACAGACTAAACATAAAGATTACACTTATCCTATATACACACTACATAGAGTACACATACCCTATATATGCGCACCATATACACTATATATACACTATAAATACCTTATACATACACTATATAAACTACACATACTCTATAACACAATATACACAAAACCTATACAAACACTATATACACTATACATACACTATGTACTCTACACATACCCAATATACATGCTAACTATAAAGCTTACACTTATTCTATATACAAAACAAATACTACACTTATCCTATATACACACTACATAGATAACACTATACATAAACTATATACAATTCACTTACCCTATACATAAGCTATATACACATTTATCCTTTTTGCGGGTACTATATACATTGCTCATCCTATAAACACGCTATATATACTACACTTACCTTATATACAGACATTAAAAAGATTACACTTATCCTATAAGCACAATATATTGATTGCAACTATCCTATGTACACACTATGTAGACTACACTTACCTTACACATACACGATATACATTACATTTACCCTATATACATTATATACGCTACACTCACCCTATACAGACACTATATACACACAATACATACACTATATATACTATACCTACCCTATATACAGACTCTATAGAGATTAATTATCCTTTATACACACTATATACAATACACTTACCATAAGTACACACACTATATACACTGCACTCACCCCATATACAGACAAAATAAAAATTACACTTATCCTACATACATACTCTATAGACTACAATTATCATATATACTTAGTATATAGACTATATTTACCCTATATACATGCTATATAGACAATGCTTACCCATATAGATTGTACTTATCCTATATACACACTATATAGGTTACACTTATCCTATACATACACTATGTACACTACACTTTCCCTATATACACACACTATATAGGTTACACCTATTACAGTATATATATAATATATTTGCTACACTTACCCTATATAAAGACACTGTATATTTTACACTTATCCTACATTCATACTATGTAGACTACAATTACCATATATGCATTCTATATAGACTACACTTAACCTATATACATATTATTTAGACTATACTTACCCTGTATACATACTACATAGACTAAACATACCCTATAATTGTACTACATAGACTACACTTACCCTAAATATACACTTACCCTAAATATACACTTACCCTATATACAGACACTATATAGATTACATTTACCCTATATACACACTACATATACCACACTTACCCTATAAATACACTACACTTACCATATACAATATGTATACACTATACACACTACAATTACCCTATATACAGACACTATATAGATTGTGTATCCTGTATACTTTATAGACTACATTTACCTTATATACATACTATATAAGCAATACTTACCATAAATATATTATATATATATATATATATACACACATATATACTATATAGACAATACTTACCTTGGTACGCAGATGCACTATGAACAGCACAAGCAGCGCACTGAATGCAGGCAGGCTATTTTAGCTTAATGATAAAGTACATGGAGGATATACTATACTGGACTGTAGTATTCAGGATAAATTACTGTGTTGGCACTTTGCAATAAATACATGGGTTTTGTGTTGCAGTTTGGGCACTCGGTCTCTAAAAGGTTCACCATCACTGCTATAGACATACTATATACACTACACTTGCCCTAACTCACTAGACTAACTATAAAAATCACACATTGTATATATACAACACATAGAGTACACTTACTGTATATACATACTACATATACTGCAATAACCCTATATATAAATAATATATACACTACACTTAACCTATATACAGACACTATATAGATTATACTTATCTTATACACACACTATAGACCTGTGATAGCTAACCTCCGGCACTCCAGCTGAGGTAAAACTACAACTCCCAAGATGTACACTTGCTTGGCTGTTCTCAGAACTCCCTATAAATGAATGGAGCATGCTGGGAGTCGTAGTTTCATCAAAGCTGGAGTGCCAGAGGTTAGCCATCACTGCTATAGACACTATGCTTATCCTATATACACACACTACAAAGACTACACTTACCCTATACATACAATATATGCACTACACTTACCCTGTATACAGAGATTATATAGATATACTCAGTATATGGACTATATACACTATAGACAGTATATAGATTACACTTATCCTATATATACACACACTACATAGACTACACTTACCCTATACATACAATATATGCACTATACTTACCCTGTATACATAGATTATATAGATATACCCAGTATATAGACTATATACACTACAGACAGTATATAGATTACACTTATCCTATTTACACATTATATAAACTACACTTACCCTATATACATACTACATAGACTACGATTACTCTATACATTATCTATATACGCTACATTAAGGCTACTTTCACATTGGCGGCACGGGTGTCCGGCCGGCTATTTCGGCAGTTGAATAGCCTGGCGGATCAGTGTTGCCACTACTGCACCCATGCGGCTGGAACTACGCTCCGTCCCCATTCACAATAATGGGGGCAGGCCGGAGTTCTGGATGCAGTATGGCAAACATGCCGAGAGGTGGCCAGACTAAAATTACAACATGTATACCAACTCCAACCTGCCCCCATTATTGTGAATGAGGACGAGCATAGTTCCAGTAGTAGCACTTGAATGGGTCCACAATCTGGGAAATACAGTGTGGAAGAGAGGCACAGGTCGGAATCCCACGGAAGCACTACATTATGCTTCCTTGGGTTTTCTGTCAGTGCCTCCACACCGCAAAAAAGTACTACATGAGGACCGTTGGAACAGGTCTGAGTCCACAGACAGCAGCTGCACCGATGGTGCCTCTGCATTGTGAACTGCAATTTGCAGTCCACAACATGGGCAAGGCCACCATACTGTGCATGAGCCCTAAGTGGCATGACATTGACATTACATTACATGACAGTGACATTACATTACATGACATTGACATTACATTACAGTGACATTACATTACATGACAGTGACATTACATTACATTACATTACAGTGACATTACATTACATGACAGTGACATTACATACAGCAGCAGCTAGTTTCTAATATTCCATGTGTTGAGGACATGTTGCGATAAAACAGTGTAAACAGAGCTGTGGCAGGGACCTGGACTGTGACTCGGTGACCCGGCACTTGTGCACTCGATCTGATGCCACTTTCCAAACAGCGCAGATCCAGAAAGTGCATGCTCCAATGATGCAAGACTACACCTGGAAGTGAAGGCACCGAACCTAGCGCCTTCACTACCGGGTGGACTGACGTGTCTCGGTGCATGTGCAGTAGGAATCTGCTCAGGAAGCAGAAGATCAGGTGCACAAGAACTGAGTCACTGAGCCACAGCACAGGCACGAAAATCCTGGGCTAGGCAAGATGTCAGGACCTGTCAATCAGAGAGGAGCATTTCAAAAGCAGTGCTCCAAGGCTTCTGGCCATCCCCTTCTGCTCGAAAGAGCGAACTTGTATAATAATAAAAAATAGATATTTAAGGAATGCTGCTACATACAAAGATACTAAGGTATCGTTTTAATGGCACGATCAACCCTACCAGCCAACATGTCAGGTTTAATAGGGTTGATCATGCTGACAGACGCTCTTTAAGAATATACTATACACTGAGAATATAAGTAATGCCTGTTGACGTTTTCTCCTGTGGTCCATGAGAAGTTCTCTGTGAAGACTGCGGAGACTGAAGATTGTGTCTGAATTAAGAAGAAAACATGACATAAATATTCCAGCAGTTGTTGGACTCTGTAACACATGCTGTCTATCAGGATGGACCCCATGTATCAATATTGTATTAGACATCGAGTGACCCCGATATCCATCGTAACTTGTCACACTTCACCTTTCATTTGCTAAGTGAACTGGACAAATGTAACTTCTGATAATCACTAATTTCCAACATTCTGTCATTTTGTTGATGTCGTCACATGAAAAATGTACATGTAGTTTCAGCCCAATGAAGATTCTTAAAGGGGTTTTCTGGGATTTAACTACTGATGACCTATCCTCAGGCCAGCGTCCCGTGACCTATAGCACACATATTCATAGCTGAGCACTGGCCCTCCTGCCAGGGCTCAGAAGCTCCTCCTGTCAGTCGTCAAGGGGATGGGGAGGACGCCGGCCATGCTGAGACTGAACGCGCGCCGGGTCCTCCCCACCCCTGCCCCTGTTGTCATGGAGACGAGGACGCACATCTCGTCCTCGCTCCTAAAAAACAGTGGGAGTCCGGCGGCGCTGCACGGAGGAAGCGTGCCACCGGTTCCCCGTGACAGTACCCCCCCCCCCCTTTCACGAGGTGCCACCAGACCTTTACTTGCCAGAGCCGGTTTCTCAGGATGACACTGATGAAACCTCTTAATCAGAGTGTCTGCATGCAAGATCTGTCCTCTGGACCAAACCCCCTCCAATGCACAAGATATTGAAGTGAATTGCAGACCTTTCTAACATCAATTATCCTCGATATCTCGTGTTCCAATTGCCCTGCCACCTCCACAGGACAAGGAGGCACCTCAACCGGACAAACCGATGCAACGTAGTTCTTAAGTAGAGACTTATGGAAAGCATTGTGCATATGAAAGGAGTTGGGTAGGCGCAACTTAAAGGACACCAGATTAATAACCTGAGCAATCTCGTATGGATAAAATAATATATAAAACGTGGCGCAAACTTATTAGAAGGTACCTTCAAATGTAGATTCTTAGTAGATAACCACACTCTATCCCCCACTTTAAAGTCAACACCTCGCGAACGTTTCTTATCAGCCTTAACCTTCTGAATCTCCTGGGCTTTTTTCAGGTTCAACAGAACCTGGGCCCAAACTGTGCACAGTTCTTGAGTGATGAGATTAACCTCCGGAAGTAAAGAAACTGATGAGGAAAAAGACCCAAATCGTGGATGGAACCCCATGTTACAAAAGAACGGCGAAACACCAGATGAAGAATTGATTTGTTTATTAATAGCAAGCTCGGCGAGAGATAAATACTTAGTCCACAGAAGTTGATTATCAGCAACATAACACCTAATATACTGCTCCAAAGACTGATTAAGACTTCAGTCTGACCGTTGGTTTCCGGATGGAAGGCTGACGAGAATGACAAAGTAATATTAATCTTATGGCAAAAGGCCCTCCAAAACTTAGAAATAAACTGAACGCCTCTATCAGACACAATGTTTTCAGGAATGCCATGTATTCTAACAATATGATCAATAAACAAAGAAGCCAAGGTCTTGGCATTGGGTTATTTGGGCAGAGGAATGAAGTGGCACATCTTACAGAACCTATCCACCACAACCCATACCACTATCTTACCCTCTCAGAGCATGGCAGGTCAGTGATAAAATCCATAGACACGTGGGACCACGATCTATCGGGGATGGGTAAGGGAAGTAACTCACCCACCGGATGTGTCTTTGGATTCTTGGACCTGGCTCAGACACTACAGGAAGCCACAAGGGACTGAACATCTCTAGACATCGAAGGCCATCAATAAAACCTAGAGACAAGTTCTTTAGTGGCATTAATACCTGGATGACCGCTTAAAACGGAGTTATGGCACTCACCCAGAAGTCGGAAACACAGATGAACGGGTACAAACAACTTATCTCTGGGAGAATCAGGTGGAGTCAGATGTTGTTCCCCAGAGATTTTAGCGGTCAAATCAGACATACTGGCAGCCAAAATCTTATTAGCCGGCAAGATGGGTTCAGGAGGAACATCAGGAGGCTGGAAAGCATGGAAACTTCGAGACATTTTTACTTGTGGGCCTAAAAATCAAAACGGGTAAAAAAAGCCCATCTAGCCTGCCTGGGGTTCAATCATCTAACAGACTCCAGGAACATCAGGCTTTTATGGTCCATAAGGACCGTAACATGATGCATAGCCCCCTCTAAAAAATGGCCCATTTGATTGCCAAAAGTTCTCTATTGCTAATGTCGTAATTCCTTTTGGCCGGGGAGAATTTACGTGAGAAGAAGGCACATGGTTTTAAATTAGTGAAGGTGGGAGACCCCTGGGAAAGTACAGCTCCTACACCATCCTCAGAAGCGTCCACCTCCACTACAAATGGTTTAGTTGGGTCAGGTTGGACCAAAACTGGAGCATTGGTGAAGCACCTCTTAAGAGCTTCAAACGCCTCAATCGCTATGGGAGACCAGTTAACAAGATCTGCACATTTATGGGTCAAATCCAAGAAAACATTGGAGCGCTTTCAAGGAGGAAGGCCGTACCCACTCTAGAATTGCCTGCACCTTGGAAGGGTCCATCTTAAGGGAATACGGAATGAAGATATAAACCAGGAAGGCAACCTCTTGGACACCAAAAATACATTTCTCCCCTTTGACAAATAGCTGATTCTTTCGCAGAACCTCCAACACTTGTCTAATATGAGAGACATGCGAGTCCCAATTAGCCGAGAAGATGAGGATATCGTCAATATAAACGATCATAAATCTACCGATAAATGGCCTAAAAATATTGTTAACAAAATTTTGGAAGACAGCAGGTGCATTACTTAAACCGAAAGGCATCACAAGATATTCATAGTAACCCTCCGGGGTGTTCTGTCTTCCAGTCATCCCCCTCTCTAATTCTAATCAAATTATAGGCCCCTTTTAGATCCAGTTTTGAAAACCAGTAAGCTCCCTGTACCGGGTTCAACAGATCTGGAATGAGAGGCAATGGATACCGATTCTTAAAGGGGTTGTCCGAGTTATGAAAAAAATATATATAGCACTGTAAATCTGATGGGCAGCAATATATAACTAAGTTAAGCAAGTTTCAGGCAAAAAAAAAATCTATATTTCCTCATTTTCCTGGTTCTCTTCTGGCCTTTGTTTACCTGCAGTAATAACAATCTCAGCCCATCCCCCTTCCTGCTCTGCAAAGGTTAGTGAATACAAGAGCTGCCCTGAGTGAAATGTCTGCTGGAATACTCAGCAGCATGTTGTGTGTGTAGGACTACAAGTCCCAGCTGTATGTACAATGACACTACCGATATACACAGGAACTTTCCCCTACCTGTTCTTGTGCAATACAATTCCTCTACAGCTCCTGTGCCCAGCATTTGTCTCCTCGCTGCCTGCAATGTAAAGCCTGTTGTAAAGCCTTGAGCCCACAGTGTGTTCTAACTGAAGGGGTTAATGTTTTATCTGAAGGAATCCAGGGAGAGAGCAGATAGCAGCCCGGCAGTGCAGGGGGGAGTGGCCAGTGACGTCTCGTGTACAGACTGTTATCTGATCTCTGAGGCTTGTGCACGAAACATCACCGAGCAGGGAGATAAGCTGACATCACAGGTCATGTGACCCTCAGTGAACTCTGAGAAACCAGCAGCTTTAGAAGCACAAAGTGTATGGGATAGTTATTATACTTGACAAGTTAGTAACATACAAAGAACAAAAAAATAACTCGGACAACCCCTTTAATGGTGATCTTATTCAGTTCCCTGTAATCAATGCAGGGCCTTAAACCTCCATCCTTTTTACTGACAAAAAATAAACCTGCCCCCATTGGCGACACAGAGGGCCTTATGTGCCCCTTAAGCAGACTCTCCTTCAAAAACTCCTTCATAGCCTGACGCTCAGGGGCAGATAGGTTGTAAATCTGACCCTTAGGATATTTGGATCCTTTAATGAGGTTGATGGAACAATCATATGGTCTATGAAGAGGAAGGAAGTCTGTTTCTGACATGGAGAACACATCCATAAAATCGCTGATATACTGGGGGAGGATGGGGGAATCAACGGTAACCCCAGCTTGTAACACAGACTTACAACACTTATTACAATGAATCTCCCATTTCTCCAGTACCCCTGTGGACCAATTAATAATCGGGTTGTGATCCCGTAATCAAGACATACAAAGGATCAAATCAGCAGGTACATTTTTAAGAATCAAGAAGGAACAAATTTCGGAGTGTATCGCACCAACAGTTAAAGTAACCTCAGGGGTACAAAATTCCACCCTCCCATTGGAAAGAGGGGTGGAGTCAAGGGCAATGATATGGATAGCACTCCTTAAAGGAATGATAGGCACCCCAAGAGATAGTGCAAAACTATAATCAATAAAGTTGGATGCCGATCCAGAGTCTATAAATGCTTCCCCCGAACCCCTATACATGCCAAAAGCAATGGTAATAGGTAATAGAAATTTCTCTCTTACCACCTTGGGAGATACCTTACTCCCCGGGAAAACCTTCTTTGAGGGAGGACGTTTGGGACACTGTTGAAGCCAATGATTCATCTTGCCACAGTAGAAACAGGCCCTTTTCCCTTTTCATACGTCTTTGATCCCTCACAGTTATCCCAAGCTGCATGGGTTCCTCTTGAGGGTCCATAACCGGTGGTCTAGGAGGAGGAACGTCAGGTGGAACAACCCCTTGAGTAGTCAGGCATTCTCTCTGTCTCTCTCTTAACCATCGATCCAGTCTGATGGCTAACGTCATGGTCGAGTCTAGGGTATCAGGGGAGGGGTAACACACTAATAAGTATTTAAGGTCCTCAGACAGTTCAAACCTAACCTGGCTTCTTAGTGCTGGATAATTCCAGCCTGAGGGAACACACCGCTTCCGAAATTCCATGCAGTAGTCCTCTACTGGACGGTTACCCTGACGGAGAGATCGGAGTTGGTTCTTGGCTACTGTGGCCTTGTCAGGTTCATCATAAAGAAGACCTGAAAAAACGCCTAAGGCCTGAAAAAACGCGTCCACAGACGACAAGCAGGGAGAGTCTGAGGGAAGAGAAAAGGCCCACTCCTGCGGGTCTCCTTGCAACAACGAGATTATGATCCCGACTCTCTGCTGCTCGGAACCCGATGAGTGGAAGCGCAGGTGAAAGTAGAGGGAGCTGCTGCCGAGGCGGTCTGAAGCTACTCCTGTTGCTGTAGCCTCTCTGCAAGCTCCTGTATGACCTGGCCATGTTGCTCATCTGGTCTGTCAGGACTCGCATTGGCTCCATGGTAATTGGGCCTGTGATTCTGTCACGTCAGGGGGTAAGTGCAGCCCTGACTTGAACCCCACCTCTGACCCTGCCTACTTGCACGACCCGTCCTAGACAATGGCGTACAACTGGGCGACAATCCCTAGCCTAGATACGTGCAGGGGCGTACAGGGAAAGGGAATAACAGGAGAAAACAATAAACGAAAACAGAACCACAATACAGAAATGCAGAGTCATAAAGCCAAAGTGAAACCTGGAGGACACGTCAAATTGCAGGGGAAATCCAAAAGCCAAATCCGATAACAAACCAAGGTCAAACCGAGAGATAACGAAGTACCAGGGGAGAGACAAGAGGGTAGTCGAGTACACAAGCCGAATTCTCAGGTAGCAATCACAGTGGTAACAAGCTCTGAAAGACTAATCACAGGCAACCTGTGGCTGGCAGGCTGCCTGTTTAAATAGGGATCCAAGTAGGTCATGTGACGAGGGTCGTCACGTGACCTAATTCCAAAACTGAAACAGGAAGTGCTGGCTTCCCTGCCAGTACTCAGAGGTAGGTCACCTGCCCTCCTGCCAGCGCTCAGAAGCTCCTCCTGTCGGTCATCAAGGGGATGGGGAGGACGCCGGCCGCGCTGAGACTGAACGCGTGCCGAGTCCTCCCCATCCCTGTTGTCATGGAGACGAGGACGCACATCTCGTCCTCACTCCTGAACAACAGTGGGAGTTCGCGCGGCGCTGCACGGAGGAAGCGCGCCGCCGGCTCCCCGTGACACTGTCTGTTTACTGGAGTTGCCATGGTGATGTCAAATTCAAAGTTAAAGGGGACATTGCCTTCCATATCACTTTTTCTTTTCAGATACTAATCTTGATGTATTCCTGCACTTATGTCAAGTGTAAATGAAATCCAAATAATCTTTACATTTTATGCCATGGAGAGCTGGAAATTACAGGGGATTTCTCACCTATTTTATCTTTCCTTATAGGAGGGCAGTATATAAAGGTGAGAGGAATCCTGATTTAAACATAGGGGCACTTTTTTTTAAGTAGTGGCAATCTCCAATGGGATCTGAGTGCTGGAGTCCTGCTATTCATGAGCTGTGGTTCCCTCACCTTCCCATGGATGACTGACAGCTTTTTTTTTTTGCTATTTAGAAAAGAGTAATTAGTGTCAGGGTACTCGGAGCCACAAGCTCAAGAATAAGAGAGTCTCAAGAACTTGCATTACGTTTGCCTAGATTTACTAGTGTGACTGTAGCAAAAATCTAAAATATGGTGCAATTGGTGCATAAACCCACAGTCTAGAGCTAAATTAATTGTATTCCCTATATAATAACAATTCTGGAGCATCTATTCTTATGACTCAGTGTTGCAGCATTCCTGGTTTGGCCACCCATTGAATACAATGGGAGGTGGTTTCAACGCAGATTCAGACAGGTTTTCTGCGCCAATCAAATAAATCTCTATTAACAGCTTCTGTGCCATTTTCCATTAAATGGGGCTTGTCACCAATTTTAACATTTAAATCTTCATATTTCCATGTATTGCTGCCACTCAACTGATTATTCCTATCTGCACCCCCCCCCCCTACCAAAGCTGCCCAATAGAAGCTCCGGCTCAGCATAAGGCCGCTTTCACACGAGCATGTTGTACCGTTCGGACTCGGAGCATGAGTATAGCACAGCTCTCGTCCTAAACTCCCAGAACTGTCGGGGTCGCATAGCATTATATTGATTTATGATGCTATGTAAACCCTTAGAGGTCTGGAATGTATTAGATAACAGTGACAGCATTATGTCAGTGTTAGGGCTCATGCACACGCCGGGACCGCAATACACGGGCACCGGCCGTGTGCACCCCGCATCACGGATCTCGGACCCATTCACTTCAATGGGTCCGCAATCATGGAGATGTGGAACGGAGGCACGGATCGGAACAAAAAAAACAAACTGCTTCCGTAGTGTTTCTAGCCGTGCCTCCGCACCGCAAAAAAGTAGTGCATGCACTACTTTTTTGCGGTGCGGACCGTCGGATGCGGATCCCGGACCCCATTCAAGTGAATGGGTCTGCAATTTGCGGTCCACAGCACGGGCACTGACACCACACGTTCGTGTGCTTGAGCCCTTATCCAGTACATTCCAGTTACATAGCATAATAAATCAATTTAATGCTATGTGACCCCAGCAGTTCAAGATGGGAGCTGTGTTATACTCATGCTCCAAGTCCGGACGGTATAACATGCTTGTGTGAAAGCGGCCTAAAGGTAAGTCTGTCAACCCCGTACAAAACAGCTTAGGGATGCAGCACCTGGCTTGCTCTGCTGATAGGTCTTCTCCCAGAATGTTTGTCCACCCACTCTCCGATGCCTTCACTACGGGATGCAGTGAGAGCACAGTATGGACACACAAGATAAGGTATACCTCACATCACGTTGCACTTGCCCCTCTAACACTGCCCTCACTGACTGCACAGTATCAGAGTGATGAAGAACACATCCACTTGAGAAATGAGAGCTGGTGGCCGCCCCGTGATACATAAATGCCCCAATAACAATAAGATGTCTTGACATCTGAGACAAGGTGTCAGTCTTTCATCTGTGAAAATGTCCATGAAGAATCCGTGTGTCCGTTTTTTGCCCTCCAGGTGTCATCTGTATTCCATATACACTGCTAGGCTGAAAATGAAGTTTCAATCACATCTCCTACCAATGGTCGGTGAATATCACTGACAGGACACGGTGGTTTTCATGGATCAATAGACTCAAATGGGCTAGTTTGGTTTTGGGCAGTTTTAGGTAACAAGCTGCATCTGAGCAGCCTCTTATTTCGTTCACCACAGTGGAGAGGTCATGTTAGAATACCACAGCACCTGCCGCAAGAGCAAAGTAGTAGCTGTCCCTCCGAAACTATGGCTTGAATTCTTTGATATTCCTACCATGCCTGTATTTTGAAGCAATATATACCCACCTTTTAAAAACCGGGTGGATGCTCCATGCATGCCTGGACACATGGCATACTGTGGACGCTTGTGGGTGCTTATTTTCCATGTTGTTAGCTGTTGTCTCCCAGTTGTTGACATGGCAGGTGGCTTGGTCCAAATCAACATGCAAACTGACTGTAAGGATAACTGGGCTTTTCCATAGACAGAACATTATGTGAGTCACAATGAAGCTCCGCAGCAGCCAAGGGTGATGACCTCATAAAGGGCCTTGTCTGCTGGACATCCAGTATACAGTTAAATTGGTCAGCCAAGTATAAAGCCACACAGGGCAGAGAAAAACATCCCATGTAGAGGGAAGGGTATGTGCATGTGCAGGGGTGTAGCTAAAGGGTCATGGGCCCTGGTGAAAGAGTTCAGCTTGGGCCCCCTTCCCTTAGTGCTTTGTTGCCAGGGGCAGGGAAGCACATAGCCCTCATGCTGCCTGAGGCACCTCCCCCCGTCACCTCATCCCACAAAAAATGAGCTTGTACATAAAACAATCGGGCAAAAAGTATAAAAACTATGGCTCTCAGAATATGAAGAAACTAAAACATGATTTTTTTTTTCAAAAATGCTTTTATTGTTTTAAAAGTGAAAAAAAAATAAAAAAAAATATAGATATTAGGTATCGCTGTGTCCGTAACAACCAGTTCTATTAAAATATCACATGACCTAACCCCTCAGGTGGACACCGTAAAAATAAAATAAAAACAGTGTCAAAAAAGCCATTTTTTGTCACCTTACATGACAAAAAGTGTAATACCAAGCAAAAAGTTATACACACCCCAAAATAGTACCCATTAAATCGTCATTGCATCCTGCAAAAAATGAGACACTACATGCCCAACAAAAAAAAAAAAACTATGGCTCTCAGAATATGGAGAAACTAAAATATGATTTTTTTTTTTTCAAAAATGCTTTTATTGTGTAAAACTTAAATAATTAAAAAAGAGTATACATATTAGGTATTGTCGCGCCTGTAACAACCTGCTGTATAAAAATATCACATGACCTAACCCATCAGGTGAACACTGTAAAAATAAAATAAAAACAATGTCAAAAAAGCCATTTTTTTGTCACCTTACATCACAAAAAGTGTAATACTAAGAGATCAAAAAGTAATACACGGGGTCATGGCCTGGCAGCGGGGAAGATGGCCGCGTAATTGTGTAGCTCCCGCGACAGTTAAAAGCTATTTGGCCCGACACTCAGCCTCTCACTGGAGTTCCTACAGTGCACAAGACACCCTACAGCTCACCTGTCTTCAGCCATGACGGGGGAAAACTCGCCACGCGCAACAGAAGCAGGACTCCGACCGCAGTAAAGATGGCGGCACTTCCCGCTCCTCTCCTCCTCTGCAAGCACCAGAGCGTGCCTGCACATCAGGGGAACAACCAGCGTCGGTGAGTGAGTTCTCAAGCTCCTGCAAAAATCAAGTTGCCTCTGCTTTGCCCCACATAAAACAGACCACAAGCTCCTCCATGGACTAATGGCCAGACGCACCATCGCCACCCGCCTCTGACCTCCATAGTATACAGGGAGACTCAAGTCCCTTAATAACCCCACAGAGCCTCATTTCCCCTGGCCTACACCAGTTCTCCACCCATGAATCTTCTTGTGACACAACAGATGCCCTAATAGCAGAACCAGCCTCACATACTCCTGTATCTGAACAGTCTTTGAAGCGTCTGCTCCTTGCATTAAAATCGTCTCTCTATGAGGACATCACAACTCTGCTACAGCCTATATCTGCATCAGTTCAAGCTTTAGACGCCAGGATAGGGCATGTCGAAACGAAAATGGGAGAACCTGCAGAGTCTCAAAATACCATTATTGACGTCCATAATGATATGGCAGAGGAGTTGGAACGAGTGAAATCTGAACTGGCAGATTTGGAGGATCGCTCGAGGCGAAATAACATTAAATTTCGGGGTATCCCAGAATCTGTTCTTCCAGCTGGCCTCATCTCCTATATACATAAGCTTTTCCGTTTTCTAATCCCAGATCTTAGGGCTCCAGAACTGATCATAGACCGGGCTCACCGAGTTCCCAGAGCTGCACACCTAGCAGAAACGGTGCCTAGAGACACCCTAGCCAGAGTGCATTTCTTTCATATTAAAGAAGCTATATTGTCGGCAGCCAGAAAGATGCAAGTTCTGCCAGATCTATTTCAAAATGTCAAGTTGTATGCTGATCTCTCAGCCAGGGTTGCCAACCTTCCTTTCAAATTTTTCTGGACAACTGAACCAAAATTTACGGACAGCCCAAAAATTTTAAGGACACATGCCACACCCCCTTTTTAGAGGCCACGCCTCTTCCACGCCCCAGAATGAAGAGGATTGTTCAGTAGTTTAAAAATAAAATATTGCATATGGAAAAGAAATCAACATTTTCAACTGTTCCATCCCTGCTTCTAGTCTGAGTGCTTTGTTTATATGGCTGCAGTGATGATGCCTGTGACACGCTGGACTTTCTGGCATCATTGCTGCTGCCATGTCAACAAAGACTGACAGGGATGTAACGGGCAAGTGTGCACATCTGTCACAATGTTGGTGATGTGCACACTGATGTGCAGGTGTATGGCATGTGACCACTGCAGCCATTAGATCACCGATTGGTGTTTGGCTGCAGCAGTAACATACCATATACCGACAAGTCCTTGCTGCAGTTTAACAGACCAGAGCTGCATAAAATGGCTCTGAGGACATAGGACAATACCAAACATACAAGATGATACAGCACCACATACCTCTTAAATCCAGTGACGTCTCCCTGATGTAGATGTTCTCTTTTCTCATCTTCTCTATTTGGCCCAGACCGCCATGACAAGTTCTTTCAGCCACATCTTCTCTCTGCAGAGTTTGCCACAAAGACATCTTAGATTACCCACTTTTCTGTTATCCTGCTGCTGCCTAAAATACTGTGTCCACTGTGCTCCCCAAATACTATACTGTAGATATAACAGTGCCATATAGGTAGGACCCCATATAGTTACAGTGCTCCCCAAAGTCCCACTGATACTAATAATTCTCTCCCAGCGTGCCCTCATTAGTAATAGTGCCCCAATAGTGATAATGTTCCACAAGTACCCCTTTTAGCAGTAGTGCCCTCCATATTGTACTAATAATAGTAACACCCCAATAGTACCCCTGGTAGTAGAAATAATTCCCCATAATAGAAACCATTTTTCCCATAGTGCTCCCAGAAATAATAAGGACCCGCTGTAATGGTCCCAGTAATTATAATACCCGTTATAGTGCCCCCAGTAGCTTAAATGGTCCCCTCTAGTGCCCCCAGTAGTTTAGGTAGCCTCCTATAGTACCCCCACTTTAGATAGCCCCATGTAGTGCCCCCAGTAGTTTAGATAGCACCCTGTAGTGCCCCCAGTAGTTTAGATAGCACCCTGTAGTGCCCCCAGTAGTTTAGATAGCCCCCTGTAGTGCCCCCAGTAGTTTAGATAGCACCTGTAGTGCCATGGTAGTTTAGATTGCCCCCTGTGGTTCAGTTAGCCCCCACAGTGCCCCCAGAAGTTAGATAGCCCACTTTAGTACAGATAGTCCCTATAGTGCCCCCAGAAGTTAGATAGACCCCTTTAGTTCAGATAGTGCTCTCAGTAGATTAGATAGCCCCATGTAGTGCCCCAGTAGTTTAGATAGCCCCCTGTAGTTCAGATAGTCCCTGTAGTGCCACAGTAGTTTAGATAGCCCCCTGTAGTTCAGATAGTCCCTGTAGTGCCACAGCAGTTTAGATAGCCCCCTGTAGTTCAGATAGTCCCCATAGTGCCCCCAGAAGTTAGATAGCCTCCATTGTGCCCCTAGTAATTATACTGTCCTCTTAATTACCCCCAGTAGCTTTACTGTACCCTATAGTGGCCCCCCAGCAGTTTAAATGCCCCCATACCTTAACTAAATGCCAGCAGCACCAGTTCTGCTGCCTGCTACTCACTGACTAGAATTTCCATTAATGACAGTTAATTACAAATATTCACACTGGCGACTGTTGTAGTCAGTGAGGGCGCCCTGTAATGCCCGGGAGACAGAGCGGGCGGGTACTGACCACGTGATGTAAGAGCCGTACATTACTTACTACAGGTGTCCCGGCTCCTCCTCCAGCAGTGGCTCCTCATTGGCATCTGGAAAGGACCTTGATGACATCACAGTCACATGACCGCCTTGGCCGTGCTCGTCTTGCGTGCCCCTCCCCTCTCTCCCCACATGATTTGTACCTGCAGCCGCCCCGCTTGCCTCCTGTACCACTGCTGGCCCCGGCCGGGCCAGTCTCAGGTAATCCTTGCGCTCGCCGGAACTTCTCTTTCTGCGCTGCCTGCACTACGCACGCATGCGCAGTAAGAGACTTCGGGGTTTCGGCCCAAAAATTACGGACGTTGCTTTTTTCTGCCGGACGCTACGGACGGCAGAGAAAAGCAACCATTTCTTGCGGACTGTCCGTAAATTTACGGACAGTTGGCAACCCTGCTCTCAGCTGTTACTCTCCGCCAAAGGAAGCTACTAGCTCAGATCACTACTACGTTATGACGACAAAACATCCCATACCGCTGGGGCTACCTTGATTCCTTGATAACAAGGAACGGAATCACACACACCGCCAAAACGCTGGAAGAGGGAAAAAGTCATACGCATTTTTCAAAAATGCTTTATTATGTAAAACTGAAACAAACAACCAAAAAAAGTAGTCATATTTGGTATTGTCACGTCTGTAACGACCTACTCTATAAAAATAGCACATTATTTAACCTGTCAGATGAACATTGTAAAAAAAAAAAAATAAAAACGTTGGCAAAACAGCTATTTTTTGTTACTTTGCCTCACAAAAAGTGTAATATAGAGCAACCAAAAATCATATGTACCCTAAAATAGTACCAACAAAACTGCCACCTTATCCCATAGTTTTCAAAATGGGGTCACTTTTTTGGAGTTTCTACTCTAGGGGTGCATCAGGGGGTCTTCAAATGTTACATGCTAACTTTAAATTATCCCAGTGAAATCTGCATATGTCTGATGGACATATGGGAAATGTAAAGTAATAACTGTTATATGAGGTATCGCTATCTGTTTTAAAAGCCGAGAAATTGAAATTTGGAAAGTTGCGAATTTTTTAATTTTTTTGGCAAATTTGGTATTTAGTAACATAGTAACATAGTAACATAGTTTATAAGGCCGAAAAAAGACATCTGTCCATCCAGTTCGGCCTGTTTTCCTACAAGTTGATCCAGAGGAAGGCAAAAAAAACCCTGTGAGGTAGAAGCCAGTTTTCCCCACTTTAGGGAAAAAAATTCCTTCCCGACTCCAATCAGGCAATCAGAATTACTCCCTGGATCAACGACCTCTCTAGTAACTATAACCTATAATATTATTACCCTCCAAAAATACATCCAGGCCCCTCTTGAACTCTTTTAGTGAACTTACCATCACCACCTCCTCAGGCAGAGAGTTCCATAGTCTCACTGCTCTTACCGTAAAGAATCCTCTTCTATGTTTATGTACAAACCTTCTTTCCTCCAGACGCAGAGGATGGCCCCTCGTCACTGTCACAGTCCTGGGGATAAATAGATCGTGGGAGAGATCTCTGTACTGACCTCTGATATATTTATACATAGTTATTAGATCTCCCCTCAGTCGTCTTTTTTCTAAAGTGAATAAGCCTAATTTTGATAATCTTTCTGGGTACTGTAGTCCACCCATTCCAGTTATTACTTTAGTTGCCCTCCTCTGAACCCTCTCCAGCTCTGCTATGTCTGCCTTGTTCACAGGAGCCCAGAACTGTACACAGTACTCCATGTGTGGTCTGACTAGTGATTTGTAAAGTGGCAGGACTATGTTCTCATCACGGGCATCTATGCCTCTTTTGATGCAGCCCATTATCTTATTGGCCTTGGCAGCAGCTGTCTGACACTGGTTTCTGCAGCTTAGATTTCTGTTCACTAAAATTCCTAGGTCCTTTTCTATGTCAGAGTTACCCAATATTTTACCATTTAGTATGTATTGGTGACTTGTATTATTCCTTCCCATATGCATAACTTTACATTTGTCAGTGTTAAACCTCATCTGCCACTTCTCTGCCCAAGCCTCCAGTCTATCCAGATCCATCTGTAGCAGTGAACTGTCCTCTTCTGTGTTAATTACTTTACACAGTTTAGTGTCATCTGCAAAAATTGATATTTTACTGTGCAAGCCTTCTACAAGATCATTAATAAATATATTGAAGAGAATAGGGCCCAATACTGACCCCTGTGGTACCCCACTAGTTACAGTGACCCAATCTGAGTATGTACCATTAATAACCACCCTCTGTTTTCTATCACTGAGCCAGTTACTTACCCACATACAGACATTTTCTCCCAGGCCAAGCATTCTCATCTTATATACTAACCTTTTATGTGGTACAGTGTCAAATGCTTTGGAGAAGTCCAGATATACGACATCCATTGATTCCCCGCGGTCAAGTCTAGAACTTACCTCCTCATAGAAACTGATTAAATTGGTTTGAAACTGATTAAATTATTTAAAAAAAAATAAAAATGAAAACTATTGACTGAAATTTACCACTATCATGAAGTACAATGTGTCATGAGAAAACAGTCTCAGAATTGCTTGGATAAGTAAAAGTGTTTCAAAGTTTTTGATTCATAGAGGTGCATAGAACCCCAGTTACTGTCACTGGTTATTCCAGCAGTCAACCCCCCACCAACCAGATACTTATCTACTATCTTTTAAATAGATGTTACATTTATCACTTGCCAAAACCCCTTTAACTTTAAAAGCTTGTCATGTGATAAGAGACAATTCGTTTCCTTATGTAAGATTGCCAAAGTCCTATATCTAATTACCCTGGAGGAAAAGTCCATCTTGAAAAACCCCACCGATCAGCTGTTTGAGAAGACAGTAGCGCCACAGCTTTCTCTCAGCTTTCCCTAGGTCATGTGACATCACGTTCATTGGTCACATGGCCTAGGTGAAGCTCTATACAATGTACAGTGCTGGGATTGGTAACATGTGAGAAGGTCTCAGCCCAACTGCAAGTCCTGTTGCATTCTCAAACAGATGATCAGCGGTGTCAGACCCCCACTGATCAGATATTGATTACCTATCCAGAGGATAGGACATGAGTATAAAACTCCCAGAAAACCCCTTTAATATGTGAAGGCGGACTCAAGGAGGAAGATGTTCAGCCAGACTGGAATTATCAGATATAAATTATTATCTGATATACAGTATGTACTAATTTAGTTGTGCGCATGCGCACTGCTGCTCCGTTCATTTCTATGGGAGTTCTGGAGACAGCCAAGCACTATACTCGCCTATCTCCGGAACTCACATAGAAAGGGATGGAAAAAGATAACTTTTACCTACTGCAATACCCCTTTAAGTAGATAAAATTTAAGTTTCAGCCATAGGCCTCCAGTTTGGTAGCATATCTTCAGATTAAGAGTGATATTTCCAAGGTCAGTATTTTTAAAAATTTATCAACAATTATTAACATTTACCCAAATTATTATTGACTGTTAGGAAATAGTTTGAAAGTTAAAGGGATTTTCTATCTTCAGGATAGGTCATCAATATCAGATTGTGCGGGCTGACACCCAACACCCCTATTGATCAGCCGTTTCAGGGAGCCACTGTCATAGGAAACTACATGAGGGGCAGCAAACTACAGCTCAACTCCCATTGATAGGAACAGAGCTGCAGTATCCCAGCACAACCATTACAGTAAGAGAGAAAAGAAGAGCAGTCCAGGAATACACTGACGGACCACACAGGACCATAAAGTGGTCTGTCCTTCAGTATTTTCCTACAGTTTTTATATAAATCCTAGAGGCAATACAGTATGTTTCACACCTGCAATTTTTTGGAAAGGTTGTGGGGGAAAAGATCTCTTCATAGCTGGTGGGACTGTGTTCAGATTAAACAGTATGCCCCAGAGCTAACCCTGCTCAACTTAAGATTTAGGGCTCATGCACACGAACGTATTTTCTTTCCGTGTCCGTTCCGTTTTTTTGCGGACCATATGCGGAACCATTCATTTCAATGGGTCCGCAAAAAAAAAACGGAAGTTACTCAGTGTGCATTCCGTTTCCGTATGTCCGTATTTCCGTTCCGCAAAAAAATAGAACATGTCCTATTATTGTCCGCATTACGGACAAGGATAATACTGTTCTATTAGGGGCCAGCTGTTCCGTTCCGCAAAATACGGAATGCACACGGATGTCATCCGTATTTTTTGCGGATCCGTTTTTTGCGGACCGCAAAATACATACGGTCGTGTGCATGAGGCCTTAAGGTGATGTTATATACTTCTGTGTTAAAAGGGATAAAAGTATTATAGCAGTGATTCCTCTATTGGCTAACCATTAAAAATTATATTCAAAAGCTGTCAGAGCGCAGATGCTCCTTCATCAGGCAGCTTTATAAATTAATTATGGAGAGAAAATAACATTTAAAAGATGTTACATACATTTGTACATGGAATAATACATCATAAAGATAAGACAGAGCAATAGAAGTGAGGTTATTGTCACAGATGGACAGGCAATAAGAGTTAAAGGAGTTGTTCTACAAAAAATATTCTACATTTGATGCAATATGATATCCCCTTTGTGCCTCCATACACTATGATGTCCCCTTCTCATGCTGAATTATGCCTTCTTAGTGTCCCCGTGCAGTATGATGCTACAGCCTACCCACACTGTATTATGCCCAAACAGTACCATCCATGAAGTATTATGCCCCCTTAGTGTCTACAAATGTAATACTCACCTAGCCCCGATGCTCCTATAATGAACAGAGCTCACCACTCAGTGAAGGCCTCCTCTGGTCTGTGCTGTTTGTGTATTGCAGCAGGTGCGATGATGTCTCTATATCACACACCTGCACCACCCAGTGGTCTCAGGGCATACGGTGAACCAGGTAGCTGATGGCCTGTGTCCTGGGGATGAAGAAACAGTTGAGAGATAGATAACAACTAGTGATGAATGAAGCATTCAAAAATTCGAAACGGCTGCTTCAACGAATTTTACAAAAAAAATTGTTTTGTGACGATTTACTTTGTCACAAAGTGCATTTCTTTGCAAGTAGTGGGTGCAATGACAGGGAACAGCGATTGCGCCGCTCCCCGTCATTGTACCCCTCATATGCCGCGTTCATAGCTGATTGCAGCATCTAACAATAATTACACAGTGTAAAATTTAAAAAATAAAAACATTAAATCATACTTACCTCACCCATTTGATCGCGACGAGCCAGTCGCCATCTCGATTGAAGATCTAGCACAAAATCTTGCGCAGCCTGTGATGACGTCATGATCTTCAATCAAGATGGCAGCAGCTGGCTCATCGTGATCAAATGGATGCGGTAAGTATGATTTTTTTGTTTTTTTACTGCCATTCAGGGAAAATCGATTCATTACCATGAAGCACAAGTAAAATTGGCTTTGCAGTGAATCGAATTTTCCCTGAAATTTCAATCGAAGTCCATGGACTTCAGCTCGCTCAACACTAATAACAACCCATGAGCCCAATGTTATATGACATGTCATCTGCCTTTTCTTTTTAGGTTTTTTCCATTATTGTTTATAAAACCTCTTTATATCTATTTACATGTGTTTCTTTCTTGACATGTATCCTGCAGAGTGAGCAGCGCTGTAATTTTTTTCTATTCATATAACTAGTTGGGGTAATCTTTCATTATAATCTATCCTAATAGTTCCCCCAACTACTCTTCACTGTTCAATTGTGTCTCCTGCGGTTCACTCCCGCGCCGCAAGTGACGTCTGCAGTCCACATGTGCGTTCCACTGCGCCAGAAGTGTTCTTTCCGGTGGGTGGAAGCACCCTTGGCGTGCCTATTTAAACTGAGGCATGTGCGCTTCTCCTGCAGGCAGCATTCCAGAGTTTCAAGCTCCACCTCTGATGTCTTATAGACGTTCTAGGAACATTAGGGACACTTTGGTACACGCAGGGCTGGTTGGGGCTCCGTCCCAGGTCCAAAGCTGGAGCACAGGCCTCTTGTCCCCCAACCAATGTAAGTTATATATTATCTTTTTTGTACCTCAAAACCAGGTTTATGCTTATATTTACAGCGGCATTATGTATGTTTTGCTTTAGGTTATATTGCACCAGTCCAGCCTGGTCCTATTGTGGTAGCAAGTATTATCCATCTGTGCTCCCATGTGTCCTTTATCATTACTATATCATTTTGTGTTGATTCCCTACATTATCTTTTTGTGCTATTAGTCCCAATCAGCATCACCCCTTAATGAACCCTTGTTTCTGGGGGATTTGGATTTTGTCATTTATTTTAAATTTTTAGGTTCTATTTTAGGGCTGTCCGGGGAAAGTGTTTTACTGTCCCCCCTCTACCTCTGCCTTCACCCACATCTATTTACATTTTTGGTACACATGTTCCCTGCTCGTTTGAGCCTTTTTATATTTGTATGAATAAAGTTATGATTTTAGGAGCTACGCCCCCCTCTTCTAGTTCCAATGTTATTTGACCCGTTTATGAATCCCTCATGAGACCACATCTTGAATACGGCTTTCACTTTTGTGCTCCATATACTATAAAGGATATAGTAGAACTAGAAAAGGGCAACCAGATTATTAAATGGGATGGAAGGTCTCTCTTATGATGACAGGCTTAACAAACTGGGTTCATTCAGCTTGGAAAAAAACATGTGGTGGTCATGTACGGGTAGAAATACATATGTAGTCAATACAAAGGACCAGGGGAAGGAAATGTAATTCAAATGTAATTCAGACATCAATAGAGGAAAGGATTCTATACAGATTGGGGCTCATGCACACGACCATATGCATTTTGCAGTCCACAAAACACGGATCTGCACAAAATATGCACCACACCCTTGTGCATTCCGCATTTTGTGGAACGAAACAGCTTTCCCCTAATAGAACAGTCCTATCCTTGTCCGTTATGCGGACAATAATGCGGAAACAGAATGCACACGAAGTAACTTCCGTTTGGAAATGAACGGTTCTGCATACAGTATGCAAAAAAAAAAAGGAACGGCCATGGAAAGAAAATGCATTTGTGTAGTCAGATTAGGCTACTTTCACACTGGCGGCAGGCCTGATCCGGCAGGTGAAGGGTGCTGCCGGATCAGGCCTGCCGCAGTGACATGTGTGGAGCCGGAACCGCGCTCCGGCCCCACACATGTCACACAGTACATACATACACATAAACATACACATAGACAAACAAACACACATACATACTTACATGCTCCCGGCAGGTCTTCGGAGCGTCAGAGGGACAGGACGGCTCGCACAGGTGACGATTCCCCACAGCGCCCTCTGCTGGGCGCCTGGTGGAATCGTCATCTGTGCGTCATTACCTTGCATTGGGGGTCATTCCGGATCCGTCTTGGTGCGGATGCCTGGACCGGAGAGCAAACTGCAGCATGCTGCGGTTTGTTCTCCGGTCTGAAGACGGAACGGAATGCTTTCAGGAGCATTCCGTTGTCTTCAGTTCAGTTTTGTCCCCATTGACAATGAATGGGGACAAAACTGAAGCGTTTTATTCCGGTATTGAGCCCCTATGACGGAACTCAATACCGGAATTTTAAAACGCTAGTGTGAAAGTAGCCTTAAAGTCAAACTGTAGAATGCCCGACCGCAAGAGGTAGTAATGGCAGATACTATGTCAGCATTTTAAAAAGGGCTACATGCTTATCTCTATAGAAAATGGCATTGAGGGTTACAATTAATTAACAAGGTCATATAATTAACAAGGTTGAACTTGATGGGCCTATTTTTTTTCAACTGGTGTAGCTATGTGACTATAAATAAAGGACGTGCTGCTGGGACCATGGAACAGTGGCCAAAATTTGGCACTGTCATGCTGGATCCAGGACGATTGGGGGCATACTCACACTGATTAATGGGAACTTTACAATATATATATCTTATGAGATGATTTAAGGCCATTGCCAACCAACCATATCTACCTCTCCCTGCATGTTGTGGAAGAAGGTGGTGTCTATTGCTACACAACCTGAGATATTTCCAGGTTGAAGCACCCCCCTCAGCTGGTCAACATGGAGGAGGAGTGAAGGGGGCTGTAGGAAGAGAAGGGAGGAGATGCATAGATCCTCCTTTCCCCGTGTAACTATACATGACCCCAAGGGAGGTGAAGGCTGGGTTGACGTTGGCAATTTTATTTGTGTTATTCTGCTCCATCATTGGAAAAGAACAACGAAAATAATGGAAGCAGTGTTTCTGTCAAATGATGGAAATGATTGCAACCTGACAGACCTCACTGACTATAAAGGGATCTGGTTTTCATTAGAAAACATCATTTTACTGGACAGCAAGTGCAGCATGCTGGGATATTCTGCTCTGTATTTTTAACAGCATGTGCAATGGAGGCTCTGTCACGATGCAGGTTTGGATGAAGCCTAACATGGACTTCAGTGCATGTAATCAATCCCTTGTCACACATGGGGGAAGTCTTTTGTTTCCAGAAAAGAAGGGAGATAATCACTAGAGAGGAATCTAATATATTTTTGACAGATAGGAAGTTTTGTGCAAGGTTTATAGACAGCACAGAAACAGGAGCAGGGGATGAATTTTCCTGGCTTTTTAAGTATTTGCTTCTCCACATTAAATTATACCTTTTTACAAATCATGTTTTTTCCCTCATTTATGTCTGCAGTTTTATAAAAAATGACAGAAAAACAAAAAAACCTAAAAAAAACCTCCTACATATGATCAAACCGTTTCTTTAAAATAACATGCCATGTTAAGCCACACCCCCTTTTTACCCATGTAAACTTGGCCTATATTTTTTGTTGGGAAAAGGGGCAATCCTATACATCATAGGTGTCATAGCTCCATTATGAAAGGAACACATAACACTAAAGTGAACTAATTGATTCAGAAAATTGTATTCAAAATTTGTCAAGTCCTACATTGAAAAACCTAAACTAGTACCTGATCTCTGGAGCATCACAAAAAGAATTGCTCCCTGCAATGCACAGCCTTATGTTGACCCCAAACATCATGTAACATCCCTGCTTTCTTAAGACAGTGTACCAAACACTTGGGCAGCCACAAAAAGTAAAGTAAATAGATCACATGTGACATCTAGTGCTCAGAAAGGGAATTGCAGCTTTAAACTAGACAGCCAATTTTCAGATTATCATCATCAGACTGATTTGAAACCAGGTATTAAATCCCGTCCAGATACAGTTTTTAGCCAATAAATGGTGTTTATCTTGTGCCTGTTCCTTCGTGTTTCACAATGAATTACTAAACTACTGCCCTATATGCATTCATGCATTCTCCCGTTTTGCTTGTGTGATAGGGAGTGCATGCAAGAGACTTGATGACATTGTCAAGACATTAGACATCACAATTCACATTTCAGACTGTGAAAAAACTCACCCTGGATATACATTTTCTTCCCAACCATCTTACAGAAAATACAGATTTTTTTCTGATAGAAACAAACACAACTGTGTAAATTCAATATATTATATGTACATTTTTTTCAAAAAGCCCACGAATGTGTGGTATTACAAAGGTCATGGGCGTAGCTATAGGGGTTGCAGAGGTAGCAGTCGCAATCGGGCCCAGGAGCCTAAAGGGGCCCAAAGACACTTGTGCCACATAGGAAAACACACTAAGCACTGATGGACGGGGGGTCCAAGCTGAATTCTTGCACCAGGGCCCATGAGCCTTTAGCTACGCCCCTGACAGATATCATCTATATGCCCTCTTAAGGTATATGGGAGACATGGGGATGAGCTGTTACAGTGTAATAGGGGGCTGGCCTTTTTATAGGCTGTTGTTGGAATGGCAGGAGAGACTACTTAGGACAACAATCCAAGTAACTCCCAGCCTTTACTTAGCAATTTCAACCAGTGGACCAACCTATGCAAACAGGTCGAGTGATGGTGGCATCCCTCCCATTATGACACAACAGAAAAAAAAACTGACAAACACACAGAGAAGAGTTATACAGAAATTGGTCAAATCTGGGAGGTCAATACGGTGCCAAATCACAGAAAGAAGGATGATCACAAACAGCAAAGCCAATGGTCAATACTAGACGGGTACAAAATCGCAGCGCAGAGAGAGAGGTCCAAGACAAGCCAAAGTCAAATCCAAATAGCAACAATCCAAAAACGCACAATAGCAACAAGGACACAGCAAGGGAAAAGCTATAACTGGCAAGGGTGTATTGCCAGCAGGTGGTTTAAATAGAGAACCGAGTCCCTGGATCAGAACATAATAGGTCCAAGGACTCCGCGCCCCATTGGATTAGAAACAAGCAGTCCTGAGATAGGCAGTCTGAGCAGTCACTCAGCCTGCATCACAGACCTCTCCATACCTTCAGCGCATACAGCGCCAGTTCTAAATGTAAGACAATTTCCTAGCTATCTTACATTTAGACCATTTTCTACGCCTAAAACAGCAACTAAGCATTGACCCGCTATCTACGCCTGAAGTACAAGTAATTTAGTTGTATTTCAGAATAGTAAATGACCCCCTAAATCTGTGCAGCAGCTCTCAAGGACAAACTAGCCATTCTGACGGCTCCCTGACTGAATGTAGCTGCTTGCAGAATTGCTATATGTAATGTACATTCCAGGGGCGTAGCAAGTAACCATGGGGCTTCATAGAAAAATTAATGTTATGATTATCATGGTCTTCCTGATGCACAAGGATGATGTACAAAGTGAAGTCACTTTATTGTACATATTGTAGATAATTTACACACTTATGTCACAAAATAGCAATAATGCACACAGTGATGTCATAATAGTAAGAGAATATGCAAATAGGTCATTGCATACATATAAAGTCATCATGTATCCCTTCTCTCTGTTGAGAAGGGATAATACAGGGCGGCCCATGAAAAAGTAGACCATCTCCAGCAATAGTATGACAAAATGAATGAGCAAGTGGATTGTTTTCTTTATTAATTACCCACAAGTCTCAAAAGAAGCTGAAAGTGGTCCCCATTCACATCTATACATCCTTGGGCACATCGGATTATGTTGGCTGATACTGCTTGTGATGCTGCGGATAGTGTCTGTGAGTTCATCCAGGGGATGTGGATTGTTAGAGGTCACTTTCTGTTTTAAATTTCCCCATAGATAACAATGGCATGTGGACAAGTCTGGAGAACGTGGTGGCCATAACCCCTCGTTCACAGTTCACTCCTCCATAAACAGTTCATGAACCCGTTCCAGTGAGTGCTGTGAGGTGCGGCATGTTGTCCCATCTTGTTGGAAAAAGAACATTTTTGATTCTGCAGCATCACTGTTGAAGAGCTGCAAGTGGTATCAGCCAACATAATCCAATGTGACCATAGACAGGAACAGGGATGATTTTCAGCATCTTTTGTGACTTGTGGATAAAAAAAACAATCCACTTGCTCATTCATCTTGTCATATTATCGCTGGAGGTGGGCTACTTTTTCATCGGCCACCCTGTGTATAAGATAGAGATAAACACGGAGCCCCACATTCATCACTCGCTGCACCTTACTGTATGTCTGAATGGAAATGCATTTCTGGTATTTTACAGTAGAAACCCAGACTCTTCAACAGGTCTCCCAAGGTGTCCAGACCTAATCCAAAGCCTTAATAAAATAAACGATGCCATCTTTCTCAATACTTCTCTGTGCTTCAAGAGGGACAACTGATTCATTCCTTAACATATAGAAGCTCAAAAACTCTCAGAAGAATCTTGTTACCTACACTTATAAAACTATGAGGTTCTTAGCACACAATCTGATGACATTGTGTGAGCCCATCTGCCACATCAAGGCGACCTCATTCAGATGGGTCCCTACACTAAGACTTTTTTTTTATAACAGAATTCATTTACACTGATTTGCACTATTATTTTAAAAAGCCAAACTGATAAGCAGTATATTTGTGGTTTCTCCATAATGACTGCCTATATAAATAATGTAAAGGCACACTGCAAGTGATAACACCAGTTACACTCAATATATCCTGTTATATGTATAAAGTGTTAGTGTAGGGACCCACCTAAACAAGGAGGGAATAAACACTGCAAATGGGCTTACAAAATAGATATAACTGTAATATATGAAAAAGAACTCAACCCATTTGATGCTATAACAATATTGAGTGCAACCGGTACACCATGCAATGTCTGTATAGTCAGTCACTGCAGAGGAAAAGCTTTTTGTTTTTGGTGCATTAGGTGGTAGAGGCCAAGCTTTGATTTTTGCAAAATTAAAAATTTAGATCAGAACTTTTCTCCTATTACTGTATAACATTTTATGGCTATCGCTCAGGAAGTGATACACATATACTATATACACTACACTTAACCTATATACAGACACTATATAAATTACACTGACCATATATACACACTGCTTAGACTACACTTACCCTATACATACACTATACTTACCTTTCACATAGACTATATACACTATACTTACCCTAGACACACACTATATAAACTAATTATCCTATATAAACACTATATAGACTACACTTACCCTGTGTGTGCACAATATATATAAACTACACTTACCCAATATACATACTGTACAGACTACACTTACCATAAATACACACTAGACTATTCTTGCCCTATATAAACACTATATAAATTATACTTACCTTATACATACAGTATATATAGTACAAATACGCTATACACAAAACTAACCCTATACAAACAGTATATACACTATACATACATTATATGCTCTATACATGGCCAGTATAAAGACTACACTTATCCCATATACACGCTACATAGACTACACTATACATATACTATATACAATACAATACACTTACCCTACACATAAACTATATACGTTACATTTATCCTATATGAAGACACTATATAGTTTGCTTATCCTATATACATGCTATATATTCTACACTTACCTATATATAGACATTGAATAGATTACACTTATCCTATAAGCACACTGTATAGATTACACCTATCCTATGTACACACTATGTAGACTACACTTACCTTACACATAAACTATATATACTACACTTACCCTATACATGGGCACTATATAGATTAACTATCCTATATACACTGTAGATACACTACACTTACAATTACACTTATCATATACATACAATATATACATTCCACTTATCCTACACATACAATATATATTCTACACTTACCTTATATAGAGATACTACATAGATTATACAACACTTACCCTATACAAGCCGTATACACACTATACATACACTATATAATCTGCACATACCCAATATACAGATACCATATACAATACACTTACCCTATACATAAACTATACAGACTAAATTTATCCTATATGCTGACTCGATATAGATTGCTTATCAAATATACATGCTATATACATTACAATTACCTTATATACAGACAGTAAATAAATTACACTTAACCTAGAAGCACACTATATGGATTACACCTATCCTATTTACACACTATGTAGACTACACTTACCTTACACATACACTATATAGACTACACTTACCCAATACACACACTACAATACAATACAAACCTATACACTATACATGCACTATATATACTACACTTGCCCTATATACAGGCACTACATAAATTAATTATCCTATATACACTATACTTACCGTATGTATACACTATATTGACTACACATATCATATACATACACTATATACACTACACTTACCCCATACAGATACTATATAAATTACACTTATCCAATACCTAAATTATATTCTTTACACACTTACCCTACACATACAAAATATACACTACATTTACCCCATATAAAGATACTATATAAATTACACAACACATACCTTATACAAACACTATAAACACTATACATACACTATATACTCTACACATACCCAATTTACAGACTAAATATAAAGATTACACTTATCCTATTTAAAAAAACATAAAGACTACATTTATCCTATATACACACTACATAGACTACACTATACATAAACTATATACACTACATTTATCCTATATGCAGACACTATATACATTGCTTATCCTATATGCACGTTATATATACTACACTTACTGTGCATATAGACATTAAATAGATGACACTTATCCTATACGCACACTATATATATTATACCTATCCTGTGTAAAAACTATGTAGGCTAAACTTACCTTACACATACAATATATACACTACACTTACTCTATACACACACTATATAAACTATAGATACACTATATAGACTACACTTACCCTATTTACAGACACTATGTAGATTAATTATCCTATATACACACTATATACACTACACTTACCCCATACACAGACACTATTTAAATTACACTTATCCTATACATACAATATATATATATTACACTTAGACATTAAATAGATTACACTTATCCTATAAGCACACTATATAGATTACACCTATCCTATGTACACACTATGTAGGCTAAACTTACCTTAGACATATACTATATACACTACACTTACCCTATAAAAAGACACTATATAAATTACACTTATCCTATACATACAATATATACACTACACTTACCCTGTATACGGACACTATAAATTACACAACACTTACCCTATAAAAACACTATATACACTATATACTCTACACATACACAATATACAGACCAACTATAAAGATTACACTTATCCTATATATACACTACATAGACCACACTATACATTTACTATATACAATACACTTACCCTATACATAAACTATATACACTACATTTATCCTATATTCAGACACTATATACATTGCTTATCCTATATACACACTATATATACTACTTACCTTATATACAGACATTAAAAAGATTACACTTATCACACTAAGCAGACTATATAGATTACACCTATCTTATGTACACACTATGTAGGCTAAACTTACCTTACAGATACAGTATATACATTACACTTACCGTATACACACACATATACACTAAATATACCCTATATACAGGCATAATACAGATTAATTATCCTATATTCACACTATATACACTGTACTTACTGTATGTACACACTATATTGACTGCATATATCACATACATACACTATATACACTGCACTTACCCCATACAAAGACACTATATAAAGTACACTAATCCTATATACATACTCTATAGACTACAATTACCATATATACATACTATATACACTCACCGGCCACTTTATTAGGTACACCATGCTAGTAACGGGTTGGACCCCCTTTTGCCTTCAGAACTGCCTCAATTCTTCGTGGCATAGATTCAACAAGGTGCTGGAAGCATTCCTCAGAGATTTTGGTCCATATTGACATGATGGCATCACACAGTTGCCGCAGATTTGTCGGCTGCACATCCATGATGCAAATCTCCCGTTCCACCTCCCAAAGATGCTCTATTGGATTGAGATCTGGTGACTGTGGAGGCCATTTGAGTACAGTGAACTCATTGTCATGTTCAAGAAACCAGTCTGAGATGATTCCAGCTTCATGACATGGCGCATTATCCTGCTGAAAGTAGCCATCAGATGTTGGGTACATTGTGGTCATAAAGGGATGGACATGGTCAGCAACAATACTCAGGTAGGCTGTGGCGTTGCAACGATGCTCAATTGGTACCAAGGGGCCCAAAGAGTGCCAAGAAAATATTCCCCACACCATGACACCACCACCACCAGCTTGAACGTTGATACAAGGCAGGATGGATCCATGCTTTCATGTTGTTGACGCCAAATTCTGACCCTACCATCCGAATGTCGCAGCAGAAATCGAGACTCATCAGACCAGGCAACGTTTTTCCAATCTTCTACTGTCCAATTTCGATGAGCTTGTGCAAATTGTAGCCTCAGTTTCCTGTTCTTAGCTGAAAGGAGTGGCACCCGGTGTGGTCTTCTGCTGCTGTAGCCCATCTGCCTCAAAGTTCGACGTACTGTGCGTTAAGAGATGCTCTTCTGCCTACCTTGGTTGTAACGGGTGGAAATTTGAGTCACTGTTGCCTTTCTATCAGCTCGAACCAGTCTGCCCATTCTCCTCTGACCTCTGTCATCAACAAGGCATTTCCGCCCACAGAACTGCCGCTCACTGGATGTTTTTTTCTTTTTCGGACCATTCTCTGTAAACCCTAGAGATGGTTGTGCGTGAAAATCCCAGTAGATCAGCAGTTTCTGAAATACTCAGACCAGCCCTTCTGGCACCAACAACCATGCCACGTTCAAAGGCACTCAAATCACCTTTCTTCCCCATACTGATGCTCGGTTTGAACTGCAGGAGATTGTCTTGACCATGTCTACATGCCTAAATGCACTGAGTTGCCGCCATGTGATTGGCTGATTAGAAATTAAGTGTTAACGAGCAGTTGGACAGGTGTACCTAATAAAGTGGCCGGTGAGTGTAGACTAATATTACCCTATATACATGCTATATAGACAATGTTTACCCTATATACACACTGCATAGACTACAGTTACCATACACATACACAATGTACACACTATATACACTACATCTACCCTATACATATACTATACATACTACACTATATATACTACACTTACACTATATGCATACACTATATAGTTTGTACTTATCCTATAAGCACACTATATACATTATACTTTCCCTATATACACACTACATAGACTACACTTACCCTATACATACACTATGTACACTTCACTTACCCTATATACAGACAATATATAGATTATACATATGCTATATACATTATATATAGGTTACACCTTTCCCATACACACACACTATGTAGACTACACTTATCCTATACATACAATATATATGTGTCACGAGGGGGTAGACAAGGGTAGTGTGCCCTGAGCTAACCCCTCCTTCTCTCCCTGCCTACTTGCCTCAAACGGCCCTAGGTAGCCGCGGACAACCACGAAGGCGGTCCCTACACTGTATAAGTGCGCAGGAAGGGAGAGGGTACACAGGGACAGACAAAACACAGACGTAACAAAACACAATATAGAATGGTCAGCTAGCCGGGTCAAACACAGGAGGTCACGTAAATACCGAGGGGTCAAGCAGAGAGAAGTCAAAAGTCCAAAGTCCGAAATCCAAATCCAAGTAAACAATCCAATAACTGAGAACGCACAAGCACTGATCAATGGTGTAAGCAAATCACAGGCATCTGAGTGAGGCAGTTGCCATCTTTAAATAGCCCGCCCAGGATCATGTGATGTGGCTAGCATCACATGACCTGAGGCGGAGCAAGCTGTCCAAACAACATGTAAAGTAGCCATGTGGTGTGATCAGCACCACATGGCTAAACCCAAACAGAGAATTAACTCATGAAGTGCTGGCTGACAAGACCAGCACTTCAATTCCCTATTGCTCGTCTCTAGGGGGGCGGAGAGGTCCGGCGATGTCGTGCAGAGGGAGCGCGACGCCGACCTCGCGTGACAGTACCCCCCCTTCACGAGGGGCCACCGGACCCTTACCAGCGGGAGCAGGCTTATCGGGATGCTGCAGATGGAAAATTCCGAATGAGAGAGTCGGCATGCATCCTAGTCAACGGCACCCAAGATCTGTCCTCCGGTCCAAATCCCTCCAGTGTACGAGGTACTGGAAGGAATTACGGACCCTCCTCACATCCAAGATTCTGGCAATCTCGTGTTCTACCCGTCCCGCTACCTCAACCGGAGGTGGAGGCTGTTCCTCAGGACCAACAGGAGCAACGTAAGGTTTAAGCAAGGACACATGAAACACATTATGGACACGAAGGGAGTCGGGCAAGCATAACTCAAACGAAACCGGATTGATCACCTTGGTGATCCTGTAAGGACCAATATAACGCGGTGCAAACTTGTAAGATGGAACCTTCATATTAAGATTCTTAGTGGATAACCACACCTTATCCCCAACCATAAAATTCACAGCCTTAGACCTCTTTCTATCAGCTTTAACCCTTTGAACCTCTTGGGCCTTTTCCAGGTTCGATTGAACCTGTGCCCAAACTGTGCACAGTTCCTGGGAGAAATCATTAACCTCTGGGACAACCGATGTAGATGGGAAAAAGGAGCCAAAACGTGGATGGAAACCCATGTTACAAAAGAACGGCGACACTCCAGAGGACGAATTGACACGGTTATTAATGGCAAACTCAGCCAGAGACAGGAATCTGACCCACACATGTTGGTTGTCTGCCACATAACATCTAAGATATTGTTCAACAGATTGATTGAGACGTTCAGTCTGACCATTAGTTTCTGGATGAAAGGCTGATGAAAAGGACAAAGAAATGTTAATCTTGTTACAGAACGCCCTCCAGAACCTAGACACAAACTGTACCCCTCTATCAGAAACGATATTCTCAGGAACACCATGCAGTTTA
>ONZH01004163.1:0-36803 GCA_900303285.1 Rhinella marina
ATATATGGAGGCTCACTGTCTCCATCTAGTGGTGTTACAGCAGAGTTTAACGACAACAGAGGGGTTTTCTCAATAAGAGTTTTAGCTCAGGTGCCTTTATCATTAGGGGGACAATTAAACCGGGAGGATAGGCAGCACCGCGCTTCGCAACCCACCAGTCTCCTCAATTCAAGCACTTGAGTGTACAATTTCAACTCTCTATAGCTTACTGCCCACAGATTGGACTGAATATTCAATGTTTTTTAAGGTGGTTGTCCCATGACTAATGTAAAAAATGAACATCAGACATCATATAGTCCATGACAATCTCTTTCTAACAAAGCTAGAACCAGCCCTGTACCTCACATGGATCCAGGGGCGGACTGGAAACATAAAGTGGCCCTGGAAAAAATACTAAAAGTGGCCCTGATTTGTGGTCAGGTCCAAATTGATGGAAGGGCAGGGCCAGCAATACCATATTGTGGCACATTATACCACCCCAACAGAGCCAAATACCACAGTCCAGCAGCACAAAATACATCCCCAGAAACTTCCACTGGCCGGCCATGAGGAGGGCCCAGACGGTCCCCTGGGTATCGGCCCACCGGGAAATTTCCCTGTAAGGTCTATGGCCAATCCGCCCCTGCATGGATCCAAAGATCTCCCCATTCATTGTCCAATTACTCTGCTGCAGCTGAGGGAGGGTGTCCATCCTACAGCAGCTCTCTCCCTATCCCAGCTCACGAGGCAGTTGAGGGATCAAATATCAAAATGTAGAATATTTTATTTTGTGGTATAACCCCTTGAAGCTATTTGGAATTTTGGATCCAGTTAAGTTGGTTGGATTGTCCTGAAGACCTAAATTTGCAATATAGTTGAGGAACATACCTGGGCGCTTAGAGGTGCATAGTGGAGACAGTATGTGAGGAGCAAAGTCCAAATTTTGGTAACTTTCTGGTAATTCTAAGATTGACAAAAAGGCTTTTCAGAGGATATCATGGGAGATAATGATATTGGGATTGTATATTGTACCCTGCAGTGGGCCACTGTCCTGATCCAGGTTTACCACCGGGAGCAATGAAAACAGGTGTTCGATATGACGTGGGCTCAAGCGTTTCATACAGATGTAACAGCGACCTCATTCTGGCAGGATCATCAAAAAGAACGTGTCTAGAGAGCAGGCGATGGAGTGGGAACGAGGTCACCTGTCAATGTGAGTACTGAGCACATTGTCTAACCTTTCATCTTCTCCCGTCATTTCCTTCTCTGTGGCTTTTGGGACACTCATCCCAGTTTGCTTTTACTCATGGTAGACATCAGATCTGGGATATGAGAAAAAAAGGAGGGGGCGAGGGTTAGACTGATCTTTAAGAAAAGAATATTCTTCTCATTAAGATATGGTCAACTAGAGGCTCCAGTGGAGTAGAGACTTACAGTGTGTATAAATACAGGGTCGGACTGGGGTGTCTAGGACCCACCAGTAAAATTCCCTCTGGGGGCCCACTGTAAAGCTCACTCTGGGGGCCCACATGCATATGCTACCTGCCCACACCATCCAGTCTTTTATATGGACATAGGCAATGTACTGCATAGCATCTTAGGCATCCTATTTATAGGTCAGTCTACTGTGCCATGTGTCACTTGTGGCAGGAGGTGGAGGACTAGAGGCCTACCTAGCTCAGGGGCCCACCGGGGATTCACCTGTTCCCCTGTGGGCCAGTCCGAGCCTGTATAATATTCCCAGTTGGGGTGTAGACTATATAGAGAGACCACAACCTTTAACTACTGGTGGAGAGGCTGCTTCAGTGGTGGCAACGTGAAGAAGAGTCACGTGTCTAGACAGTGTAAGTGCAGGTGGATGTGGTTAGAAGAGAGAATAGGCCGATAAGGCTTTCACCAAACTACTCGCTTCCACTAACAAGAAAAAAAGGAGCCCCTGTTTATAGCGCCATGCTCCCTAGGTAATACTATGTATAAGCTAAGGCTACTTTCACATCTGCGTCCTCAGGATCCGTTTGTGAGATCCGTCCCAGGGTCTCACAAATGGTCCTGAACTGGTCAGTTTTACACTAATGCATTCTGAATGGATAAGGATCCATTCAGAATGCATCAGTTTGCCTCCGTTCCGTCTCCATTCCGCTCTGCATGCAGCGTTTTGGTGTCCGCTTGACCGAGCGGAATGGAGACGGATCCGTCTTGACTCCAATGCAAGTCAATGGGAGCGGATCCGTTTACTCATGCACAATAGTAAACGGATCCGTTCCCCATTGACTTTCAATGGAGATCAGAACGGATCCGTTTTGCCTGTGTAAAAGATAATGGAAACAGATCTGTTCTGAACGGATGCAGACGAATGCATTATCAGAACGGATCCGTTTGTGAGAGCCTGGACGGATCTCACAAACGGATCCTGAGGACGCAGATGTGAAAGTAGCCTTAGAGGTGTTAGTGAATTAGTAAAAATTAGAAAATTCTAGCATCTATACAATAAAAGGGCACAGCACGTGTCTTAATCCAGAACAAATATATACAATAGGGGTCAAATTATAAAGTAAAAGATATAAAATAATCAATGGTAAAGTAAAAAATAAAAAATAATACAACTAGTTTTCAACTCACTTCACTATGGGGTTGGTATACTGACAGATCCAAGATACCAGTATTCCCACAGACCCCCCTGGATCGCACACACAATGCCAAGGCGTACACGGCAACCACGATACAATAATTGGTTTCTTTTTGGATCTTGCCCATAACGTAAAATAACGTAAAAAAACCCAAAAACATTCATTGTTTTGTGGTTGCCGTGTACTTCTTGGCATTGTTTGTGCGATCCAGGCTAGGGGCGGGGGGGGTCTGTGGGAATACTGGTATCTTGGATCTGTCCAGTATACCACCCCCATAGTGAAGTGAGTTGAAACTAGTTGTATTATTTTTTATTTTACCATTGATTATTTTACATCTTTTACTTTATTGTATATATTTTTTGTGGATTAAGACACGTGCTGTGCCCTTTTATTGTATAGATGCTAGAATTTAAAAATTTTTACTAATTCACTAACACTAAGCTTATACATAGTATTACCTAGGGAGCATGGCACTATGAACAGGGGCTTCTTTTTTTCTTGTTAGTGGAAGCGGGTAGTTTGGTGAAAGCCTTTTCGGCCTATTCTCTCTTCTAACCACATCCACCTGCACTTACGCAGACATCAGATCTACCACAGCATTTTGGGCTGCTCATAATGGATGGTTTTCTCTTTCTTTGACCCAGATCCTTATACATTTGACCTGCCGGAGGAAGCTGGAGAGTACTTTGCAGGGTCACTCTCTGGAATCTTGAAGACTTCCGAAAAGAAGCGTAAGTCGCCTATCGCCCAAGTTGCACTGGGTAAAGAGAAACTAGTAGTCTCCTGGTTGATGGGCCTATTTCTGAAATAGAAAGTGACCGGCCTTGCCCTCTCTATCATCATAGTTTGTATATTATTTGTCTTTGATGCAATCTGGCCTTTGAACAGTCCCATCCTGTCTATGAACACCATCAGGAGGGGAGATTTTGTACAGGACTGACTGTTGAATGAGTTACAACAGCAGAGACGGTGACACAATGAGAAAGGGGTTTGCACACCCCCATTTTTGCCATTGCCTTCTCAACATTATGTTGCTTGTGGTGAGACCTTCATAGTAAGGTATAGAAATGTGTTTCCTCAAATTTCCAGATATGACAATGAGGTTCAAGACCAACTGTTTAGAAGTCCTATAACCTGTTTGGATTAGAGTTTGGTGCCTCTGAAAGCCATGGCCCTTGAAATACAGATTTTAGGGAGCAACTGCAGTGCCCATAGTTGTTGTTATGTAGACCATATGCCCTGGGCTGTGAAATACATGTATTTATAGACATATCAGAAGAGGTGACTGCTTCTCTATAAATATAGTGACTGATAGGTGACATTCTCTTTCCTTTCTTCTCCATCTGGCCCAGACCAGCATGATGACTTCTCCTGATGACTGCAGTGTTTGTTGCCGATACATCTCTGGCCCCTCACTTCTTCAACCATACCCAGCGTCTATAGCAAGACAAATAAATTAAGACCCAGAATAAATACAGTCCCACAAATAAATATATGCCCCCCCATACCTCCTAAACTTTACATTCCTCAGACCATACCTTCCTAAATAAATACAGAGCCCCTAAGTAAATCCCAAAAAAAGACCTTCTAAATACAGACCCAGACAACTTAAAAAAAAGCAGACCTTCTACCTAAATACAGACATATCACCTAACAAAGTCAGACCCTAGATCCCCTAAATAGCGACCCTAGACCAGACCCCCTAAATTAATACAGACCTCCTGGCTGCGCTCCCCTCTAGCTTCAGGGCCAGAATGAAGATCTTCAAGTAGCAGTAGGACCTGCATGTATATGGTAATGTGACCAAACGCAGGTCCTTCTGTAGGTCCTGTTGATCATTGCACCAAGCAGGTTTGTCGCAATTTTTGACGTGATTTGCAGCAAAGCAGCAATAAAGCTGCAAAGTTTATAGTCTTTGGGCCCATGATCATTGCACAAAACTTTTATTGTGCTGTTTGTTCTTTTTTGTAACATGATTTGCAGCAAAAGCCGCAATAAAAATCACAATGTGCATCAACTGTATTCTGTAATCTGCCACCGCTCGTCACCAAGTTTTTCACATACTTTAATTAGTATATGACACTCTTGACATTGACTGCATTCAGAGCAATGTATGAATCCTCCCACTAGCAACAAGTCAGACTAAACTGGCCGACCAGGGAGTCAAGTTGGCCGTATTCAGACTGTCATGCCATACACATGCAATTTCAGCAAACAGAGGATGAAATGGTTAACCTGGGCGACCACATTTGAGGTAATTTCCCATCGCGTGCAGTTATTCCTAGTATTTTTTCGAAGCGTTCTTCGAGCCGACCGATTTCAGTCTCGTTATGGCCAGCTTTAATCTAAACAACGCAGAACACTCTGCTCACAGTCTGAGAAAAGTTGGGTGACCAATGGGAACCGTAATGGGGGGTCGTATCGCGTACTGACTTTGTATTTTCATTGAAGAGTCCAAGTATTCACCAATCCTCCTGAAACCATAAATCAAACTCTATGATATATCTATTCGTTTGCAGCAACTGCGGGGAGAACAGTGAAGATAAGGAAGGATGGGATTCTCAATGTGTATATTCTCTTGGATGCCTCTAAAAGTGTTGGAGAAAAAACCTTTAATATTTTCAAGACATGTGCGGAGATTCTTGTCAGCAAGGTTTGCTACCTAACTTATATGTTAATTAATGACAAGCTGTGGCATGCTGTACAAAAATAATAGAAATAACAATACCATTCCACATAATACTGTCCTATAGGACTCAAATAACAGTGGTATAAAGTATCTGTGTAATAGGTTCAAGATGACCTGCAAGAGAGGAAGTTCTATGGAGTGATACACCAGGTGCCTCCTGCTTTTTGCTAAACTCCTCTGCAGACATATGTCACTGGTAGCTTTGCTACTTCTCACAACGACTGACCAACCTCTGAAAGCTCTGGCTGTCTGGATTTAGTAACACGACTGATCTGATCGGAATGAAACCTAAATGCAGGCTGCACTGTCCAATATTCTATTCCAACATAAAGCTGCTGTGTAGTACTCAAAGTACAGTATTATACAGTATTTATGTAATACCACAGCAGACACTAGGATGTAGGTTTGAGATGACCTGCTGTAGAGGAAGTTGAGAGGAAGTCATATGTAGTGGTACACCAAGTGCCTCCTGCTTTTTGCTTAACTTCTCTGTAGACATGTGTCACTGGTAGCTTTGCTACTTCTCACGCTGAGCAGCAAACCCCTGAAAGCTCTGGCTATCTGGATTTAGTAACACGTACAGCTGCTGTGTAGTACTCAAAGTACAGTATTATACAGTACTAATGTAATACCACAGCAGGCACTAGAATGTAGGTTTAAGATGACCTGCTGTAGAGGAAGTTGAGAGGAAGCCATATGTAGTGGTACACCAAGTGCCTCCTGCTTTTTGATAAACTCCTCTGTAGACATGTGTCACTGGTAGCTTTGCTACTTCTCAGACTGACCGGCCAACCCCTGAAAGCTCTGGCTGTCTGGATTTAGTAACACGACTGGTCTGAGCGGAATGAAACCTAAATGCAGGTTCCACTGTCCACTATTCTATTCCAACATAAAGTTACTGTGTAGTACTCAAAGAACAGTATTATACAGTACTAATGTAATACCACAGCAGACACTAGGATGTAGGTTTGAGATGACCTGCTGTAGAGGAAGTTGAGAGGAAGCCATATGTAGTGGTACACCAAGTGCCTCCTGCTTTTTGCTAAACTTCTCTGTAGACATATGTCACTGGTAACTTAGCTACTTCTCATACTGACTGGCCAGCCCCTGAAAGCTCTAGCTGTCTGGATTTAGTAATACGTAAAGCTGCTGTGTAGTACTCAAAGTACAATATTATAGAGTATTAATGTAATACCACAGCAGGCACTAGGATGTAGGTTTGAGATGACCTGCTGTAGAGGAAGTTGAGAGGAAGCCATATGTAGTGGTACACCAAGTGCCTCCTGCTTTTTTTGCTTAACTCCTCTGCAGACATGTGTCACTGGTAGCTTTGCTACTTCTCACGCTGAGCGGCCAACCCCTGAAAGCTCTGGCTATCTGGATTTAGTAACACGTAAAGCTGCTGTGTAGTACTCAAAGTACAGTATTATACAGTATTAATGTAATACCACAGCAGGCACTAGAATGTACTGTAAATTTGAGATGACCTGCTGTAGAGGAAGCTGAGAGAAAGCCATATGTAGTGGTATACCAAGTGCCTCCTGCTTTTTGATAAACTCCTCTGCAGACATGTGTCACTGGTAACTTTGCTACTTCTCATGCTGAGCAGCCAACCCCTGTAAGCTCTGGCTGTCTGGATTAGGTAACACGTAAAGCTGCTGTGTAGTACTCAAAGTACAGTATTATACAGTACTAATGTAATACCACAGCAGGCATTAGGATGTACTGTAGATTTGAGATGACCTGCTGTATAGGAAGTTGAGAGGAAGTCACATGTAGTGGTACACAAAGTGCCTCCTGCTTTTTGCTAAACTTCTCTGTAGACATGTATCACTGGTAACTTAGCTACTTCTCATACTGACTGGCTATTCCCTGCATTGTGTGGCTGTGGTGTCATGACCCATCTAGACGTGATGCAACCCACATGCAGGCTCCTCTGCCCTGCACCACACTGCCTCTGCCCATATCCCGTATGCCTCAAATCTTTTCACCCATGAACCAGTTTATCTCATGTATCTCAACAACCTAAGGTAATTTCCAGGCAGACAAGATTTCATCCAAGATTTTTTTTTAATCCCTCCACCCACCCAGTGGGACCTGTGAAGAGATCTATACTTACCTACTCCCAGGCCGTCTTCACCGGACGTCCATCCCCCTCACAGAAGGGGTCATTTGCCCTGCTGCATCCAATGGCTGGCTTCAGCAGTGACAGGTTCCCTAAGCAGCAGGTGACCCATAAGTGATGTGCCGCGTTGAGACATGTCACTGCTGAGGCCAGTCATTGGCGGCAGCACCACTCGTGACCCCATCCATGTGGAAGTTGACAAGCGTAGACCGGAAGTCCAATATGGACAGTCTGGGAACCAGGTCGATGGGACGGAGTGTCGGGTAGCTTTGCTACTTCTCACGCTGAGCGGCCAACCCCAGAAAGCTCTGGCTATCTGGATTTAGTAACACGTAAAGCTGCTGTGTAGTACTCAAAGTACAGTATTATACCGTATTTATGTAATACCACAGCAGACACTAGGATGTAGGTTTGAGATGACCTGCTGTAGAGGAAGTTGAGAGGAAGTCATATGTAGTGGTACACCAAGTGCCTCCTGCTTTTTGCTTAACTTCTCTGTAGACATGTGTCACTGGTAGCTTTGCTACTTCTCACGCTGAGCAGCCAACCCCTGAAAGCTCTGGCTATCTGGATTTAGTAACACGTACAGCTGCTGTGTAGTACTCAAAGTACAGTATTATACAGTACTAATGTAATACCACAGCAGGCACTAGAATGTAGGTTTAAGATGACCTGCTGTAGAGGAAGTTGAGAGGAAGCCATATGTAGTTGTACACCAAGTGCCTCCTGCTTTTTGATAAACTCCTCTGTAGACATGTGTCACTGGTAGCTTTGCTACTTCTCAGACTGACCGGCCAACCCCTGAAAGCTCTGGCTGTCTGGATTTAGTAACACGACTGGTCTGAGCGGAATGAAACCTAAATGCAGGCTGCACTGTCCACTATTCTATTCCAACATAAAGTTACTGTGTAGTACTCAAAGAACAGTATTATACAGTACTAATGTAATACCACAGCAGGCACTAGGATGTAGGTTTGAGATGACCTGCTGTAGAGGAAGTTGAGAGGAAGCCATATGTAGTGGTACACCAAGTGCCTCCTGCTTTTTTTGCTTAACTTCTCTGTAGACATGTGTCACTGGTAGCTTTGCTACTTCTCACGCTGAGCGGCCAACCCCAGAAAGCTCTGGCTATCTGGATTTAGTAACACGTAAAGCTGCTGTGTAGTACTCAAAGTACAGTATTATACAGTATTAATGTAATACCACAGCAGGCACTAGAATGTACTGTAAATTTGAGATGACCTGCTGTAGAGGAAGCTGAGAGAAAGCCATATGTAGTGGTATACCAAGTGCCTCCTGCTTTTTGATAAACTCCTCTGCAGACATGTGTCACTGGTAACTTTGCTACTTCTCATGCTGAGCAGCCAACCCCTGTAAGCTCTGGCTGTCTGAATTAGGTAACACGTAAAGCTGCTGTGTAGTACTCAAAGTACAGTATTATACAGTACTAATGTAATACCACAGCAGGCATTAGGATGTACTGTAGATTTGAGATGACCTGCTGTATAGGAAGTTGAGAGGAAGTCACATGTAGTGGTACACAAAGTGCCTCCTGCTTTTTGCTAAACTTCTCTGTAGACATGTATCACTGGTAACTTAGCTACTTCTCATACTGACTGGCTATTCCCTGCATTGTCTGGCTGTGGTGTCATGACCCATCTAGACGTGATGCAACCCACATGCAGGCTCCTCTGCCCTGCACCACACTGCCTCTGCCCATATCCCGTATGCCTCAAATCTCTTCACCCATGAACCAGTTTATCTCATGTATCTCAACAACCTAAGGTAATTTCCAGGCAGACAAGATTTCATCCAAGATTTTTTTTAAATCCCTCCACCCACCCAGTGGGACCTGTGAAGAGATCTATACTTACCTACCCCCAGGCCGTCTTCACCGGACGTCCATCCCCCTCACAGAAGGGGTCATTTGCCCTGCTGCAGCCAATGGCTGGCTTCAGCAGTGACAGGTCCCTAAGCGGCAGGTGACCCATAAGTGATGTGACGCGTTGAGACATGTCACTGCTGAGGCCAGTCATTGGCGGCAGCACCACTCGTGACCCCATCCATGTGAAAGTTGACAAGCGTAGACCGGAAAGTCCAATATGGACAGTCTGGGAACCAGGTCGATGGGACGGAGTGTCGGGGAGCAAAGGTCCTGCTTTGTGGGGTTGGGAAATAAACCCGGACAACCCCTTTAACCCTGCACATACAGTAATGAGATAGCTACGTTACAGATCCACGGCACCTCCATCTCTGTTCTTGTCCTTCCAGCTCGGGGACTTTGACATGAAGATTGAGTTCGCGGTGATATCTTTTGCCTACAAAACCTATCGCCATCGTCAGCATTTCTAATGGTTATGACTCTGAAGAGGTGATGCTGCGCATTGAAGAGGAGCTCAAATACAGCGGTGAGTAACGCCCCGAGAACATCTAGGGAAAATCATTACAATCGAGAATTTCAGCAGCTCCGTTTTTCCTTCACCTTGACTCTAGATCACAAGGACAAGTCCGGGACTAATACCTACGCCGCTCTGGAAGAAGTGCTCGATATGATGTCGCTTCAGGAGGAACTCTATAAGAACGCAACCGTGTGGAATTCTATTCATCACGTCATTGTGCTGCTGACTGACGGTGAGACGTGAGGAATGTTCTGCCATAGCCCTTCTATGGGAGCCAAGAAGTCTGGGGGTCCACCCTTAAAAAAAGATCCTAAGGGTTTGAAACATCTGGAGGACCTACTTTGTGCTAGGAATCAGTTCCTCTCATGTGGTGGCCTCTAGTACGATCAGTCGATGGCCGAACCTGCAATTTCAGCAGTGTGGAGCCAACTGGTGGCAGGGAAAAGACGGATCAGGCATGTTGGATTCAATATTCCCCATCATGATCCTTTGCTCTAAAGGAAGATGATCCATTGCGAGAAATTAGAAGTGGACATTGTAAGCCTGTAGGCTCAGACAAACAAGGATGTTCATTCTACAGAGGTAGGGGAGATAAGGGGCTGCCAGACTCCTACGGCTGAAAAGTGTAATGTGTCTCATTTAGCCCCGTGCCCCGAAAACAGAGCCTGAGAGAGTAAGACAATCGGCAGGACGTGGGAACCTCCCCGCAACCCTGTGTATAAACACCTGGCCCAGGGGCTTGTAGGTGTCCCCTTGTTAGGACTGGGTATAAGCACTCAGGACACATACTCAGCCCCCCCTACAGCTGTGCCCCTTTCATTTGAGAACACCGTGCGCCCCCCATAGTGGCCGTATCTCAGGGCTGCATTGCATCTTGTTAGGACTCATCCTCCCCGGCGTTCAGCTCAGCTTAAAAATACATGAAATCACATCAAATACATCACTGGTATTTACAGGAAAAGCCAATATGGGCGGCCGACCAGCGCTGATGATAAAGAGGATCAGGAATTACCTGAACATCGAAGACAAAAGAGAAGATTATCTAGGTTAGATTGGTCTATCTATCTATCTATCTATCTATCTATCTATCAATATCTATCTATCTATCTATCTATCTATCTCATATCTATCTATCTATCTATCTATCTATCAATTCAATAAAGCTTTATTGGCACGTCCAAGTAAAACATTTAGCATTGCCAAAGCAAAAAGAAATAATAATAGGTATTGTGGAGGGGGGTTTGATGTGGGAATTAGGGGGTGGATGTTTGGTTAAAGGGGCAGTATAGCAGTATAATAGTCCATGGTGTAGGGGCAGTATAGCAGTATAATAGTCCATGGTGTAGGGGCAGTATAGCAGTATAATAGTCCATGGTGTAGGGGCAGTATAAGGGTATAATAGTCCATGGTGTAGGGGCAGTATAGGGGTATAATAGTCCATGGTATCTCATCTTCCTCTTAGTTGGTGGCAGGTGGAGACATATTGGGCAGCGATCTCCACAGTTGACTCCTCTTCTCCCAGTAGGATGTGGAGTTTTCTCCGCTCATCTATGGAGGTGAAGTCCGGGATGTGAGCGGAGATTCTCTGGAAGTACGTGGCCCTCATGGGTGAGTATTTGCTGCAGTGTAGCAGGAAGTGGGCCTCATCCTCCAGGGCCCCCTGCTCGCAGTGCTGGCACTGTCTGCTCTCCCGCGGCTTGTATGTCTGCCTGTGCCGCCCCGTCTCCATCTCCAGGCTGTGGGTGCTCAGTCTGTACAGGCTCAGGGTCTGTCTGTGTTTGGGGTGGGGTATCCTCTCCAGGTAGGGTGCCATGGTGTAGTCTCTTTGCAGTGATTGGTATATGGTGAGTTTCTGGTTGGTGTCTATTTCTCTTCTCCATTCCTCTATGTATCGCTCCTTGCAGCTCTCTATCACCCCCTTTATTTGTGATTTGTTCAGGGCATGTTGGGGGTTATGGTTGGACAGGCAGCTGACACTCGGTTGGAGGGCGCAGGGTTTGCTCTGGGCCCTGAGGCTCAGCCAGGCTTGGTGGTGGTAAGCCAGGGCTGCTGCCCTGTATGTGCGTCCAGAATGATATCGCCCTCTTCTGCACTGTGAGCCATAGTGGAAACCTGCCCAGTTCTTCCCGGCACGCCATGTTGGAGGTGCTGCAATGGACTTGGAGAAGGTATTTGCAGAACTCTAGATGGAAGGTCTCTGTTGGGCTGGAATCCCACTTTGACTGGTCTGGGTAGGTGGCCGGGCCCCACACTTCACTGCCATAGAGCAGGATCGGGGCGATGACACCGTCAAATATTTTCATCCAGACCCTCACTGGTGGTTTGAGATGGTACAGTTGCCTTCTGATGGAGTAGAAGGTTCTGCAGGCTTTTCCTTTCAGTGTTTTTATTGCTGCTTTGAAGCTCCCTGATTGGTGAAGCTCCAGCCCCAGGTAGGTGTAGCTGCTGGTTTTCTCCAGTGTGGAGCCATTTATTGTGAAGGAAGGAATGGAGGCTTTATTCTGGCCCTTCCTCTGGAACACCATGACTTTGGTCTTCTTATGATCGATGGGTAGTGCCCATGTGGTGCTGAATTTTTCCAATACTTCCAGGCTGTCTTGGAGGCCTCTCTCTGTTGGGGACAGCAGCAGGAGGTCATCGGCATACAGCAGGAACTTCACCTTGCGGTCATGCAGGGGGAGGCCTGGTACTGAGGAGGCCTCCAGAGCTGCAGCCAGTTCATTGATGTAAGATATTGAAGAGTGTTGGGCTCAGGCTGCAGTCCTGTCTGACCCTCGGGCCTGCTGGAAATAAGCCGTCCTCTTCCCATTCACCTTCACGCTGCATTGGTTCCTGGTGTATGAGCTCTTGATGACATCATACGTTCTCCCTCCTATTCCGCTCTCCAATAGTTTCAGGAACAGGCCCGGATGCCACACCGAGTCAAACGCCTTCTTAAAGTCCACAAAACAGGCAAATATTTTGCCACGTTTGGTGTCGTGGACGTGTGTCTTGATGAGGCTGTGCAGGGTGTAGATATGGTCAGTGGTGCGGTGGTTTGGCATGAACCCGGCTTGGCTTTTGCTGAGGACCGCGTACTGTGTGAGGAAGGTGAGTATTCTTTTATTGATGATGCTGTTGAACAGTTTCCCCAGAGTGCTGCTGACGCAGATCCCTCTGTAGTTGGCTGGATCTATCTATCTATCTCTTATCTATCAATATCTATCTATCTATCTATCTATCTATCTATCTCTTATCTATCAATATCTATCATCTATTTATCTATCAATATCTGTATATCTCTCTATTTAGTATATATTTATCTGATAATCTGATATCTATGTTGACATTTTACACAGATAGTCACTTCATCCTTCTTGTCACTTCCTCTCTTTCTAGATGTTTATGCCTTTGGTGTTAGTGGTGACGCAGATAAGACTGAGCTAACTGAATTAGCCTCTCAGAAGGAGAACGAAAAACATGTTTTTGTATTGGAAACTGCAGAAGACATGAAAACTACTTTCCAGAAAATTATAGGTACAGTGCTGGAAATCTAATATTTCTCATATCTAATCTATCTATCTATCTATCTATCTATCTATCTATCTATCTATCTATCTCATATCTATCTCATATATATCTCATATCTATCTATCTATCTCATATCTATCTATCTATCTATCTCATATCTATCTATCTATCTCATATCTATCTATCTATCTATCTATCTATCTATCTATCTATCTATCTCATATCTATCTATCTATCTATCTATCTATCTATCTATCTATCTATCTATCTATCTCATATCTATCTATCTATCTATCTCATATCTATCTATCTATCTATCTCATATCTATCTATCTATCTATCTCATATCTAGGAAAAAAAGAGGGGTGAGGGGAAGCAGCACTTCCAAAGATGGGTGCAAAAAAGCTTGACAAAGACTGTATTGAACAGTTGAAACGTTGCTGTTGGTCGGGTGAATAAACCACCATTTTGCTTCACGTTATATTGGAGTGCTGCCTTCATTTCCTTTTTCTATCTCATATCTATCTCTCTATCTCATATCTATCTATCTATCTATCTCATATCTATCTATCTATCTATCTATCTATCTATCTATCTATCTATCTATCTATCTATCTCATATCTATCTATCTCTCTCATATCTATCTATCTATCTCATATCTATCTATCTATCTATCTCATATCTATCTCATATCTATCTATCTCTCTATCTCATATCTATCTCTCTATCTCATATCTATCTATCTATTATCTATCTATCTCATATCTATCTATCTAATATCTATCTATCTATCTATCTAATATCTATCTATCTATCTATCTCATATCTATCTATCTATCTATCTATCCAAAAAAGCTGAGATCTGTTGATTTTTTTCCTCTCCAGATATTAAGGATTATGGAGAAATGTGTGGCCTGAATGAAGAGACTTCAGAGTCTGAGAAAAGCTTTCATCATCCTTGGAACGTGAAGATTAAGGTGAGTGGAGAACCTCAGTCATTTCTGTAGGACCTCATCTCTGTATCGGCAGGGAGTGAGTCACGGGGCCCATCTTGTCCCTGTTGATTGGTTACAAAGGTTACTGAGGGTCCAGATAAAACAATGGTATTTTGCAGCCCCTGATGGGCACTTTGGAGGTTCTTCAGAGGGTGGACCTTGCTCTGTTTTCCTGTACCATTCAGACTCAGATGCCATATTGGGCCGACATGTATCTAATAGAACGGAGCCCACCACCTGAGACCCCCACACGACCCTGACGTATACTGTGGAGCTTCAGTGGATACGATCATTCCGCTGTATATATCTATTCTCTTTCCTAGACTCACTCCACAAGTCCGTGCTTTGGGTCTCTCATCTCCAGCAGCTGGGTCCTTTCCGCAGCTCATTGCTTTTCAAACTTCGATACGCCAGATAAATATTTGTTCAAAATCGGTGAGTAGATGTCTTGGTTTTAAAAAGGCTGTCTATCCATGCAGTGTCTCAGTAGTGCAGCCTCACGCTCTGGGCTTATAAATTCAAGCAACCATATTGTGGCATAAAAGTAAAGTATTACAGAACGGTTTTCATAATGTTAATGGCCACTATTATGATTTAGGATTTATAGAATGGGTCCCCAAAGCTGTCCAGTATTCCCAGGTAGGGCATACCTCATGTTTCCCAATCCTCCCGAAACGTCCCGAAGGATCGAGAAAAATGGAGAGACCTCCCAGAGGCATGTCCTAACAATATGCCATCAAAGTCTGAGATGGACCAACCCGTTTAAGGTAGTGGCTAATCCTGGTCTTAAGATGCAGTACCAGGCACTGCCACTATCAAAGCTACGGAGCTGTGTCTGGTAAACAATGGATATGGCGCATGGTGGAACGCTGTAACCTCTTTAGTCTTCTGATCGGTGGGGTGTCGAGAGCCAAACCCCCAATAATCTGATATTGATTGAAGGTCAAAATTGGCTGTAGTTCCCCTTTAAGGCCTGCTCAATAGGACGGAGTTCTGCATAGCAGCTTATGAGATTATGAACCAGCCTTAGACCCTCCATAATTGCATTTATCTCATGTCTCACAGGTGAAGAGCAATACAAGGCAGAACAAATTTTCATCCACGACTGCTATAACATGAGCCGTAAAGTGGGTAGAGGGATACCTCAGGATTTCGACTACGATGTGGCTCTTGTAAAACTAACCGCGAAAGTGAAATTCTCTAAGAGCGCCAGGTAGGCCCTGTCTTTCTGTAAATACAACTACAAAATCGCCATCTCTTCCATTAAAATGGACAGTGTTGTACCTACCGTACTGTTATGGGGCTCAGCAGTGAACTGCTTCCACTTCCACTAGGGATTACCTGCAGCCGCCACTAGAGGGTGCTCACTGTATAGAGATTTATACATAAATCCATAAACAGCTCCCCCTAATGGAGGCTGCTAATAGCCAAAATCTATAACATTTAACGGAGATCGGACGGATCCATTATGCAGCCCATAGACTTCTATTATGACGAAATGAATAACGGAATGTCTCTAAAGGCTTTCCAATTTCTATCAACTTACCTCCAAAGACTGCTGATGCTGGAGATGGCGCTCCTTCCAATGCCTAGATCACCTTAAAGGCTATGTACACCTTTAGGGGCATTTTTTTATTATTGCATTATACTTATTTTGACCTAAAAATCACTTTTTCAATTGGTCTTTATTAACCATATGGAATCCTTTTTTGTGTAGAGAGCTGAGATGCTGTAGTAGCTGCCTATGGATGTTTTTCTCAATTCCATCATCTGAGGAGCAGATGGACTCCTTATCTCTTCTCTCTGACCTTATAAACACTCATTAAAGCTCAATCCTTACTTTACTGATAAGAATGTGGCTTAAATAAGTGTTTTTGACCTCTCAGTAGTTTACAGATAAGGGTAATTAGATGACCAGCATAAAGTGAAAGTGAAAGTACCAGTCACCCAGCTAGACAAACAGTTAACCCTTTGTGACTAAACAGCTCAATATTTTTAATAAAGACCAATTGAAAATATGATTTTTAGCCAAAAATAAGTTAAATGCAATCCAAAGGTGTACATAGCCTTTAAAGGTGTTGTCTATGTTGCCCATGTTCTTCAATCTGTTCTCATCAAAAGATGATCTGATTACAAACTGTCCTGGAGCTGAGATCTCCAGCAATCATCTCAGCAGCAGGTGTTCAGTTCTTCTGCAGCGCCTCCGCAGGTGAATTGAAGCATTACACTGAAATCAGTGAGCTGTCAGTGGGCGTGCTGGGACCTCCAGAAGGAAACTCTTTGTACAGTGCCTTGCGAAAGTATTCGGCCCCCTGGAACTTTTCAACCTTTTGCCACATTTCAGGTTTCAAACAAAAAGATATAACATTTTACGGTGAAGAATCAACAACAAGTGGGTCACAATTGTGAAGTGGAACAAAATTTATTGGATCATTTAAACTTTTTTTGTAATAATAAAACTGAAAAGTGCGGCGTGCAAAATTATTCGGCCCATTTAAAATTAGTTCAGAAAACTCACTCCAGAAGTTGATCTCTGATCTCTGAATGATCCAATGTCGTCCTAAATGACTGATGAAGATACATAGAATCCACCTGTGTGTAATCAAGTCTCCGTATAAATGCACCTGCTCTGTGATAGTCTCAGGGTTCTGCATCATGAAGACCAAGGAACACACCAGGCAGGTCCCTGATACTGTTGTGGAGGAGTTTAAAGCCGGATTTGGATACCAAAAGATTTTTGTTTGAAGCCTGAAATGTGGCAAAAGGTTGAAAAGTTCCATGGGGCCGAATACTTTTGCAAGGCACTGTAGCTGGTCTCTGCTCTGACTGATTGATGGAGCTCATAAGCATGGGAACATCCACTGATTTATTTTTATTCTTGTATGTGACAGGCCCATCTGTCTCCCCTGTACGGAGCCGGCCAACAGAGCCATGAAAAAGAAGAAAAATGCAAGCTGCAATGAACACCGTAAGGTCTCATCTGTGTGTCCCGTGTGCACAATACGTATACACCTGCTAGCGCATTTTAAGGGGAACTCCAAGGCAAAGTCAGCAGTGGTTAGCATTATCTCTCTGGTTGCCATGGCTACCTCAAGGGTGATGTGACTACATCTAAGTACTAGGTTACGTGTGCGGCATTATTGCTTTTTTGAAGGATATTGCCATGGCAACCAGAAGGCAATCCTTCATGATTTACATTGTTGGCTGGAGTCTCTTTAGAGGGACATCCCCATCTAATAAAGTGATAGCATATGACTAGGATACACCATCATTTTAGGATCGGTGGGGATCTGGCCTCGGGTCCCCTTCACGGTCTTCAGAATGAAGGTTCTGCGGCGATGATTTTGTCCAATGTCCCCTTACTGGAGGATGGACCTCGACCAATCATAAAGTGATAACTTATTCTAGTAATGTGCCATCGGTTTATAAGAGGAGGATACCCCTTTATGTCTGGATAGAGGAAACCAACAATAAAATGGAGATTCCCTTAAAAATATGAGGCACAGGAAGCCACACATCACCTGTACCTAATTTTGGGAATGTTCCCAGGTCTACGTTGTCCTCATATTAGTAGCTGTTAGGCCTGAGGCAGACTGGTTCCTAGGGACATGCTGCCTAACAACCTGATGAAAAAGCTTATGGTTGTTAGGCAATGCATCCCTAGCAACCATACTGAAAGTGGATTGTCTCTGAGCTGTCAGCAGATTAGCTTCATGCCATGCCAGTCCCCATCTGGGCTTGCAGTAGTAATCAAATTTTTGTAATCATACCTTTGGGTGGAGAACCTATTGGAGGAATAGACTTACATGACCATTGTATGTCACTCTGGCCTTCATATCTTCTCAGGCTCCTTGTTACTGGGCGGTAGCGATGTGCAGGCTGCATTTCTGTCAAAAGAGGCGGAAAAAAAAGATGATCTGAAAAAGCTGTCCGTCAATATAAAGATAAACAACCTGGTGAGTCCTGATTGGATGCATGGAACGCCTTCGGCCATTAGTGTGGTAATAAACAGCTGTGACAGGTGGACGCCGACGATTACGTAATACATCTTCATAGCAGTCGGGGCAGTTTCTTCCTGATGCCCTGCACAGACTAAGGTTAAAAAAAAAGTCGCCACTAGGGGGAGCTGACTGAATACTTTGTTATTACTGAAACTGATCAAAAAGACAAGAGTATCTTCAAGACCAAACGAAGTGCAACTCCTGACACCATCAGAACAGATTTTTTTTTGTTTTTGTTTTGCTGTCTACGGAGGAATCAGACAATCACATGTTCAGGTCCCCTAGGGGACTTAAAAAAGTATGAAAGTGAAAAAAAGTTAAAAAAAAAAATTAAAAAAAAAATTAAAAAAATAATAAAATAAATATATATATATATACACACACACACACAGTATGAAAAAGTGTTCATACCCCTTGAACTTTTCCACATTTTGTCAGGTTACATCCACAAACTTAAATGTATTTTTGGGGGATTTTATGTTATAGACCAACACAAAGTAGCAAGTATGTGTGAAGAGAAAAGAAAATTATACATGTTTTTTAATATTTTTAAGAAAAATCTGAAAAGTGTGGCGTGCATTTGTATTCAGCCCCTGATCTAGTACTCTGTAGGACCACCTTTCACTGCATTTACAGCTGCCAGTCTGTGAACAGTAATTTTCAAGTCTTGTCACAGATTCTCTTTTTTTTTTTTTTTTGAACAAATATTTTATTATTTTCAACAATAAAGACAAAGTTACAATACCATAAGTAAAATAACATATATACACATGAGACGTGCCAATTCTTTCTCAGACATGACAATCGAATCTTAAAAATCTTTTTAAAACAGAGGGGTAATCTAAATAATAAACATCTCGAGTAGTCAAGGTGTAGAAGAACAGAAAGGAAAAGACAGGGGAAGGGATGGTACGGCAAGTATAAAGGATGCAAGCTCAGTGTGATATCACAGGATCAATGAGACCTTATTATAGTTAGACTGAAGCCATACATGCCATTTAGATTTCCATTTACGTAAGTTGTTATTGACTGAAGCATTGAGCATTTCGTACAGACAGTTATCATTAACACAATTCACTATCTCCGAGATTGGAGGCGGCGAAGGGTTTTTCCAGTAATGAGCAATTTTCAGTCTCACCGCAATAATTAGATGAATGAGTACTATCCTAGAGGATTCTGGGTAAATATCTAAGTTAATGAATAATAATCCCTGTTCTATTGTCAGTGAGATCGGAAATTCACACAACTGTGACAAAATCATATTGACCGCATTCCACAATGGGCTAATAAATTTGCAGTTCCACCATATGTGCTCCATATCAGCGTCAATTGAGGAACATCTCCAACATGTATTAGATGATGAAGGGTACATTTTAGCTAATCTGTGAGGGGTATAATACCACCGGTAGAGGATCTTCCTACAGTTCTCCAAGTGATTAACACATTTAGAAGAGGAATATACAACGGAGAATGCCTTCTCCCAAACTTCAAGAGAAAATTCAGAGTTCAATGTTGATTCCCATTTCCCAATCAATGGAGTCAGCGAGGGCTCCGTTTCCTCAGACATATACTGATAACTAAGTGAGAGGGATTTAAGTGTAGGAAGAGGGTTGTCAAGCATTCTCAGTATACGGGAGGTTTCCGCAGCTACGGGAAAGGTCAACTTAGACAGGAAATGCCTAATTCGTAGGTATTTAAAGAATTCTTTGTTAGCAATTTTGAATTTAGAACTGAGATCCATAAAAGAGCACAAAATGCCATCTACATACATGTCACCTATTGATTTTATGCCTAAACCGATCCAGTCAGAAATCTGTAAGTCCGGAATACATTCCCCTAAGACTGCTAAGGGAATCCCAGAGAGAGATATGGTAATGAGATTAAGTTTGGTAGTGAGGGTCGACCATACATCGATCGCGGCTCGGAGTGTAGGAGGGAAATTAATAAAGGAGGTTCTCTTTTGTATGGTAATGGTATAGAAAAAAGTTTTAGGGTCTTTAGTTAACATAAGTTGATTCTCAATCGATATCCAATGTTTATTAGGAGAGTTCAACCACAATTGGCGAAATTGCTCGAGTATACAGGCCCTATAATATTTAATTATAGACGGGCATCCCAAACCGCCTTTAGCTATCGGTAAATAGAGTATGTCTGCTCGTACTCTTGGTTTCTTATCCTGCCAAATGTATTTCAGTAACATCCTTTGAATGGCTTTTAGGGAGGATATAGGAAATGAGACGGGTAAGTTGCGAAATAGATAAAGGACTTGCGGGATTATAAACATTTTAACTGCTGAGATTCTTCCCATCCAAGAGATCTCATGTGATTTCATATTGGTCAAATCCTTTTTGATCTTTTCTTTCAGAGTATTCAGGTTCATTGTTAATAATTCAGTAAAAGTAGAAGGTAATTGAATTCCTAAATACGTGATATAGTTAAAGTCCCATTTAAAGGGGTAGTCAGATTTTAAGGGGGCAATGTCTGAATGTTTATGACCTAAGTTTAGAACTTGGCATTTGGCTACATTGAGGTTATAATAAGAAACTTTACTGAATAGCTGTAAGGTGTGCATCACTTCAGGTAAGGAAATTAAGGGGTTCGTGAGTGACAAAATAATGTCATCTGCGAAGAGACCTATTTTATGATCCGTGTCTCCAACTTTAATCCCGGAGATTTGTGGGTGCGATCTTATACTTTCTGCTAGGGGTTCAATAATCAAAGCGAAAATAATCGGAGATAGTGGGCACCCCTGCCTAGTTCCATTATGTATAGGGAATTGATGAGACAGCATTCCGTTGATAAATACTCTAGCTGAGGGTTGTGAATAGAGTGCACACACAGCTTTAGCGAAGTTACCCAAAATTCCAAATTTCACTAAGACCGCTTCTAAGTAACCCCAGTGTACCCGGTCAAACGCCTTCTCTGCGTCCAGTGAAAGGAGGAGAGAAGGCGTTTTCCGTGAAATGGTCATGTACATAAGATCAATAATGCGTCTAGTGCCGTCCAGAGACTGTCTAGATTTCACAAAACCCACTTGATCGTGGTGGACTAGGTTGGGTATTAAGGGAGAAAGTCTCATAGCCAATAGTTTAGAATACATTTTTAAGTCTGTATTTAATAGTGAGATAGGACGGAAATTTCCCGGAAGGTCCGGAGATTTTCCAGGTTTGGGGATAGCTATAATATTTGCTTGAAGCATTTCAGATGGAATATTCCCAGTGTTCATTATATGGGAAAAAGTAGTAAGTAAATGAGGGCCTAGTATTTTGTGAAATGTTTTAAAATACTCATTTGGAAGTCCGTCAGGTCCTGGCGATTTATTATTCTTAGTGGATTTGACTACTTTTAAAATTTCTGACACACTAATAGGTTTATTGATTTGGTCCAATTGGTCGGGGGACAACTTGGGCATATTTACATTTGACAGGAAACCATTAATAAGTTCAGAGGTTGGTTGTGGGACTGATGGATTATTCTTAAGGTTATATAGGTCCTTGTAGTACTCAGCAAAAGTGTTAGCTATGCTTTGAGGATTAATGATCTTTTCTTTACGAGAGTTATAAATGAAGGGTAATTTCTTTTTGTTATGGGCAGCTTTAATTTTATTAGCTAATATTTTACTTGCTCTGTTTCCTTGTGCATAATATTTAGACTTAGATTTCCTCAAGTTATGCTCAAAATTGTTCTGGTACAATTGGTACAGTTCAAAACGCAAATCCTTGAGTTTATTAAGGGTAGTATGGGAGGGATTTTTCTTATGTTCCCTTTCTAATTTGGATATATCATTACTTAATTGTTCTGTACGTATGCGTCTCCTTTTTCTTAAAAAGCTTGAGATACTAATAAGGTGGCCTCTAATAAAGGCTTTGTGTGCACACCAGATTGTTGTGGGTTGAACTTCTGGAGTAGCATTAACTTCAAAGTATTCCTGAAGTGCTGTCTCAATTCGTGATTGCGTAGATGGGAGGGATAGGTGATAGCTATTGGCTCTCCATAGTTTATGAGGGGTTTGGTTGAATGTTTCCGAGATTTCGCAAGAAACGGGTGCGTGGTCAGACCACGTTATGGTGCCTATAGTAGAGGAACAAACATTTTGAAGTGTCCATTTGTCAACCAGTATCAGATCAATTCTAGAATATTGTTTATGGGGATGTGAGTAGAAGGTATAGTCACGTTCAGACCCATGTAGGACTCTCCATGTGTCATATAAGTTTTCTGCTAATAAATGACGTGAGAAATGAAGTGATGTCTGTGAAGTAGTGATTGAAGACTTGTCTAAGACCGGTGAGGGAGGTAGATTAAAATCTCCGCAAATGATTAATGAACCTTGTTTGAGGGACTGGGCCAAAGATATTACCTCTTTTACAAACTTAAATTGATTGGTATTCGGGGCATACAATGAAACTATAGTGTAAAGCGCGTTATTAATGTTACATATCAATATAACATATCTCCCATCCCCATCTATGTTACTTTGAATTAGTTGGAATGATACGGACTCTTTAATGGCAATAATCACTCCTCTTTTCTTATCCACCGCAGGAGAGGTAAAGATATTTGGGAATTTTTTATCTTTGAGTCTAAAAGTGTCCGCATCATTCAGATGAGTTTCCTGAATACAAAATATGTCACAATTAAGAGACATGGCTTCATTCCATAGAAGCGACCTTTTAAAGGGGCTGTTTAGCCCGTTGGCATTTATCGATGCTATTTTGATAACCATCAATGAATAGAAAGAAATCGAGCTTACTATTGGTTTGAAAAATTAAGGAAGTAAAGAAAAGGGAAAACAAGTAAGGGTTAAAACACTTAAGGTAAATAGACAAGACCAAATAAAACAAATCGGCCCTGTCAGTAATAACAATAAAACTAGAAAGTCCGGTTCTATGAGAACCTTCTGGATACCCGTTTATCCAGATATTTGTGGGGTAGGTGATTAGAACTAGAAAAATTGCAATATTGGGACCTGCTGCGAGGATATAAACAGGTATAATGATAATACTGAATGAAACAAAGCAAAGGATATATCTTATGCAAGAGACTGTCCAAACTCTTCAGAAGAAATCCTGGATCCATCTTCTAGAGTAAGACTTTCAGAGGATCTTGCAGGGAAAGGGAGTACCTAGAGGATGACTGTTCCATTATCCGTGGGATTCAAGTCCATTCCTTAGATAGTGTAGGTGGCCGTTTCTTTAATGGTGAATTACTGTCCTCGTCCACGGTAGCCAAGGACCACTTCTGCAGGAGCTTCATAGCATCGCTGGGAGAAGAGATGGTGTAATTGAAGCCATTTTTAAAGATCAGGAGTTTCACTGGGTAGCCCCACTTATACTGTATGTTGTTATCTCTCAAAATTTTGGTTGCTGGGGCAAATTCCCTTCTTCTGTTTAATGTTGCCGCTGATAGGTCAGAAAATATTAGAATATTTTTGAAGCGGTCGGGCAAGTCTTGTGTTGCCGCCGCTGTTTTTAGAAGGAGTTCTTTAAAATGGTAAAAGTGCAGACGTGCGATGATATCTCTTGGGGCGGCATTGGGAGCACTTTTAGGTTTCGGAATTCTGTGCGCCCTATCAATTAGGAGGTCTCTTTGTTCAGCTTTTGGAACTAGAGCCACAAAGAAGTCAGTCAGGAAATCCTTAATATCACTGGTTTCTACCGATTCAGGGATCCCCCTAAAACGCAAATTATTACGTCTTGAGCGGTCCTCCAAATCCGCTAGCTTGAGTTTCAATGCTGAGATCTCTTCATCCGCATCATTATGCGCGTCTACCAACTGATTATGAGCAGTAGAATATTCTTCCATCTTGTTCTCTATGTGAGATGTCCGCTCTCCTATTTGATTGATATCTCTTTGTAGTGCGGAGAATGCAGTTGTAATATCTTTGTGTATAGAATGTCTTAGGTCAGATAACAATGATCTTAGAGTAGATTCAGTGACAGGTTCAGCTTGGAGGCCAGTAGATAATGCAGGTGCAGACTGACATGTTGAGATGATTTTTCCCTGAAGGAGAGTATTATCTTTATGAGGGGAGATAGAGCTCAGCATAGATTGCTGAAATGCTGCAGCCTCTGGGTTTAACTGTTTTGCCTTCACTGATTCATGTGCTGAGGAGCTTGATTCAGCCAAACAAGTAGGTCTGGTGTCTGCCCTGCTGGGAGTACACACAGCCAGCTGTGCTGAGCGCACTGCCTGCGCCTCGTGGTGAGGGGATCGGGCGCCATCTTGGAATTCACCCGGCGTCCTGCTGAATACCTCCAGCTTTGCCGGTGCTTCTTCTTTCTTCCTTCCCCGTCCCATGTTTGAAATGGGCAGCGCTTTCCTCTAGGGGATGTCCGGAGCCTTCTTTGGTGGGTAAGGATAAATGACCCTCCTTTGTGCCGCTGATATCCTCCCGCAGGTCCCGGAGCTCGTGCGGCTAACGTCCGCTCAGCTCCGCATTCGGCCACGCCCCCGCCCTTGTCACAGATTCTCAATAGGATTTAGGTCTTGGACTTTGAGCCAGTCTAACACATGGATATGATTTGATCTTAACCGTTCCATTGTAGCTTTGGCTGGATGTGTAGGGTCGTTGTCCTGCTGGAAGGTGGACCTCCTGCCCAGTATTAAGTGTTTTGCTCCCTCTACCAGGTTTTCCTCCAGGATTGCCCTGTATTTAGCTCCATCCATCTTCCCATCATCTTTGACCGGCTTCCCTGTCCCTGCTGAAGAAAAGCCTCCCCACAGCATGATGCTGCTACCACCATGTCTGACAGTGGGGATGGTGTGTTCAGGGTGATGTGCAGGGTCAGTTTTCCACCACACATAGCGTTTTGAATTTAGGCCAAAAAGTTCAACTTTGGTCTCATCTGACCGGAGCACCTTCTTCCACATGTTTTCTGTGTCCCCTACATGGCTTGTGGCAAACTGCAAACGGGACTTCTTATGGCTTGCTTTAAAAAACAGCTTTCTTCTTGCCAATCTTCCATAAAGGCCAGATTTATGGAGTACACCACTAATAGTTGTCCTGTGGACAGATTCTCCCAACTACACTGTGGATCTGAGAGTGACCATGGGCCTCTTGGCTGCTTCTCTAATTAGTGCTTTCCTTGCCTGGGCTGTCAGTTTAGGTGGACAGTCATGTCTTGGTAGACTTGCAGTTGTGCTGTTCCATTTTTGCATGATGGATTAAACAATGCTCCGTGAGACGTTCAGAGCTTGAGATATTTTTTTTTTTTATAACCTAACTCTGCTTTACACTTCTCCACAACTTTATCCCTGACCTGTCTGGTGTGTTCCTTGGCTTTCATGATGCTGTTTGATCACTAATGTTCACTCACAAACCTCTGTGGCCTTCACAGAGCAGCTGTAGTTATACTGAGAATACATTACACACAGGTGGACTCTATTTACTAATGAGGTGACTTCTGAAGTCAATTGATCACACTGGATTTTATTTAGGGATATCAGAGTGCAGTGGGCTGAATAAAAAATGCATAATACACTTTTCAGACTTTTATTTTTAAAAATTTTTGAAAACCATGTATTTTCTTTTCACTTCACACATATTTTCTACTTTGTGTTGGTCTATCACATAAAATCCCAATAAAATACATTTAAAGGGGTATTCCCATCTCACAAATGTAGTTTGTATAGTTAGATATAGCCATACCAATATTATTACTAATAGAATATATTTATATAACATGTACCGTTTAGAAGATTTGCCTATTTGTATATCCATTGTCCCACACACATCAGTCAGGCTGTTGCCCCTGGTTACGACCATCGCGGACATGTACTAGTGGTGGCCGGCTTGCTCTTGCTCTGAGGTAACTGCTGTATTGTGAACACACATTACATGAACATGTGGAGACACATCTTAGGGCACTTTCACATCTGCGTTTTGGATGCTATCAGTCCAAAACAGAATGGTCAGGATCTCCATAGAGATGAATTGATCTTGGAACAGGATCCGTTTCTCTGTGTTTTGGAAGCGCAGACAAAAATGCTACAACCCTAAGATGTGTCTCCGCATGCTCATGTAATGTGCGTTCACAATACAGCAGTTACCTCAGAGCGGGTTTGAAAAGCAGCAAGCCGGCCACCACTACTACATGGCCGCGGTGACCGTAACCAGGGGCAACGGCCTGACTGATGTGTGTGGGACAATGATATACAACTAGGGAAATCTTCTAAACTGTACATTTTATATAAATACATTCTATTAGTAATAATACTGGTATGGCTATATCTAACTATACAAACTACATTTGTGAGATGGGAATACCCCTTTAAGTTTGTGGGTGTAATGTAAAAAATGTGTAAAAGTTCAAGGGGTATGAATACTTTTTCAAGTCACTGTGTGTGTGTGTGTGTGTGTGTGTATATATATATATATATATTTTTTTTTTTTTTTCCTCCATATAAAGTCCATTTCTCTGTATTAAAAAATAAAAATCACTAGCATCACTGATCCCAAAACACCTAAACTATTAAAATATAGACATATTTATCTAGTTTGACGACTGGCATAATGGATTAAAAAAATCTAAATGGCCAATTCACTTCTTTCTTTTTATTTTGTTGCTTAACCTAAAATAATTGAATAAAAAGTGATACATACTTGGTCCTTAAGTGGTTAATTGATCCCCATTCATTGCAGCCACCATAAAGCTGTACTGTCAATACAGGCCGTACACGAAGGAAGTGTGTCCAATATGGCCGCCCCAAGAAAGTTTAAAATAAAAATAAATGGTGCAGGTGACATACATATGGCATGCTACACCTTGCGTCTATTATGCTTGCCATTACAAAGGCAAGACGCACTCACTTTAATTTAAAAAAAAGAGGTTCTGCAGCAGCAGGGTTGTCACTAATGACTGTATCCTATTCTATCATCCAGAGAGAAGCCTGTATAGCGGCCGTTCGGGACTCCGAGAAGTATAAAAACATTGCCCTCCACGATATGGTGTCCACACGCCACCTCTGTGTACAGGGAGACATGTCTTGTAAGGGTAAGTGTCTCCCTCCAGTGATGCAAGACGTCTCGGACCCCCAGCTCTCTGATGTAGGAGTATCTGGTAACGATTGTTTAATCCCCCTGCAGCGCCACCGCAGGTAAAATGAAGAACTACATTGTGTCTAATGATATCCATGGGCTGTCAGTGTAATGCACAGAGGTCTTGGGTCCTCCGGAGCAAGAGGCGCTTTTTGCAGCCACTTACCACCCTGACATATTCATGGGGATCGTGAACCCCCCCTCTATTTATTCATAATTCTCCAGTAGGAAATTTAACCCCTTTATTGTCCTTCCATTTACAGCTATGGTCACTGCTGGGAAAAGGTCCGATTTCTAGATGAGCGACTGTATTTTCTTCTCTTACAGGAGAGTCCGGAGGATCTCTCTTTATGGACATCCCGAACAGGAAAAGATACTTCCAGGTAAGAAATTTACCAATCAGAGGCCTCCTTACATAAGTGTCTGCATATGACATAATCATACAGCTATACTAGCATAACTAATTGCACCAACCATATGCTACCCTTTGTCATGATTGGTGAGGGTGCCAGCAGGTGGACCCCCACAGATCTAAGAGTTAACTCCTATCCTGTGGATATGGCAGAATGTAATCTAAATGGAATACCCCCTTTAAATAAAATTAAAAATTCTGACTGCCTGCCGTCACCACTAGGGGGAGCTCACAGCATCTTAAAATTATATGCATGCATTGGACTCAGTAAATCTATACCCAGAGATCTTCTTACTCCCACCATCTTTTCCTTCTCTTAGGTCGGGGTCCTCAGTTTTGGTACATATAACCCTTGCTCTTCGGCTCAAAGGAAAACCTCTTATCCAAGTTACGCTCGGGATTTTTACACTGATGTCCTGGAGGTCCTGCCCTGGCTTCATAAACATCTCAAAGAGGAACTACAGTTTCAACCAGGAGTAAAGGAGTACAAAGAAGCCGTCTGTCCTACATGACAGGGCATCCAGCCCGGACCTCTAGTCACACAGTGCTCGCTTCACATGACATTGGTGACCCCCTCCCGATCATAAGTAATGTGCTATTGCGGGAGGCACTCGTGAATGTAATATTATTTTCAGATATGAATCACCATATTCCCTTATAATTTCCGCAATGTTCTTTATACTTTCTGAATAGAATTCTAGAGCTACAGTGAAGACTGACACAGTATTTTCCAGGAACACCCATTATACAAGCCTGTACTGGGGTTTGCATCCCGTTTCTACCTATTCAATGAGGGCATCTTTCTAATGTCCAAAGTGCACATCCCTCATGTAAGATGCACAGGGTGATGTCTGCGGACAACCGATGATTCTGTGCGATGCATAAACAAATGTTTTACTCACTTGTCAGGTGACTAATGTCAGATTTACAGGGGGAAATCATCAGGAACGAGCATTTGTATGAAAGTTCATTCCCAATAATAAACCCCTACTTATGGTAAAGAATTTTTTCCTCTAAACAAGCCACAAAATAACCACTTACCGTTAGGAACCCCTACCAATGAAAAGTCAACAGATTAACCACTTGTACTGTAAAGAATCCCTTCCTATAGACACATCATGGTCTACTCTTACTGCAAAAAACCCTACCTAGTCACCAGATTAACTGCCCCTACTGCAAAGAACCGTTAGCTATAAACAGTCAACAGAATTAAAGGGTTTCTGTCACCAGTTTTTTCGGTATGAATCAGGCTGACATTAGAGATGTGCTAATGTCACCTGATTCCAAATATATATCTGTTTTATTTACTGGTGCCCCCATTTTTTTATATAAAATGAACTTTTATTTTATGCTAATAAGGCCTCTAGGTGCAAGGGGCGTTACCCCTGCTCCTAGAGGCTCTGTTGATTGACAGGCCCAGGCAGAGAAGAAACACTCCATTCACAATAGCTTGCAAGGACCTTCAATGATGTCATAACCATGTGATCAGTCACATGGTGTAGGAGGAGACAGGCTGTTTGTGTGATCCTAACCATGTGACTGATCACATGGTCATGACATCATTGAAGGTCCTTAAAAGCTATGGTGAATGGAGTGTTTCTTCTCTTCCTGGTCCTGTCAATCAACAGAGCCTCTAGGAGCAGGGGTAACGCCCCTTGCACCTAGGAGCCTTATTAGCATAAAATAAAAGTTCATTTTATATAAAAATGGGGGCACCAGTTAATAAAACAGATATATATTTGGAATCAGGTGACATTAGCACATCTCTAATGTCAGCCTGATTCATACTGAAAAAACTGGTGACAGAAACCCTTTAACACTTGTACTGTATAGAATCCCTTCCACAGTAACTGCTCTTACAGCAAAGAACCCCTACCCATGGTCAGCAGAATTACCATTCATCCTGTAAAGAATCCCTTCTACAGACAATCCACAATCTAACGACAATCCACAATCTAAGGGGTTGCAAACAACCCCTACCTATGCAAAGTCACTAAATTAACTAAAATTACCGCAAAAAACCCTTCACTATGAACAGTCAAAAGTAACCACTTGGACTGTATAGAATCCCTTCCTATACATTAGTGGTTCTCAACTCCAGTCCTCGGGACCCACCTGCCAGTCAGGATTTAGGAATATCCCACAGAATGAATACCTGTGGTAAGTCCTGATGGATGGACGCTAATTATATCAGCTGGTCTAAACTAAGGAAATCCTGAAAACCTGACTGGCAGGTGAGTCCTGAGGACTGGAGTTGAGAACCACTGCTATACACAATCCACCCTCTAACTGCAAATAACCCCTACCTATGCAAAATCACATTAACTGCTCTTACCACAAAGAAACCAGCCAGCCAAATTTGCACACATACTGTAAAGAATCCCTTGCTATAGACAATCCACAGTCTGACTGCTTTTACTGCAAAGAACTCCTACCTATGTACAGTTGCCAGCTTAACTGCTTTAACTGGAAAGAGTCCCTTCCACTTTGTTCCTTTACATATTGCTGACTGTTCATGGAATAGTTAATATGACAACTATAAATCCTATCATGTATATTATTCAACTTGGCAATAACAATCTTTTTTATAGTCACGTCATATATTGGTGTTACCGATTTATTGTATATGCTATGGTTTTTGGATTATAAAATGCATGGGGCCTTAACCCTTCATGATCAGACAGAATAGTAACAGAGAACAATGTGCTCACCGTCATTCCTGCCCAGGGACAACATGTATAAAAGGAAAGCTAAACATGGCAAGCTCAGGACATCAGCATCTGATATTAACCCCTCCACTACCCTAGACCACCAGCGAAGTCTGACATTAACTACTTCTCTACCGCCGACCATCAGGAAATCAGGTATTAACCTCTCCACTACCCTAGACCACCAGCGAAGTCTGACATTAACTACTTTTCTACCGCCGACCATCAGGAAAGCAGGCCTTTACTCCTCCACTACCCTAGACCACCAGGGAAGCCTGACATTAACTAGTTCTCTACCACAGACCATCTGGAAAGCAAATATTAACCTCTCCACTACCCTAGACCACCAGGGAAGCCTGACATTAACTAGTTCTCTACCACAGACCATCTGGAAAGCAAATATTAACCTCTCCACTACCCTAGACCACCAGGGAAGCCTGACATTAACTAGTTCTCTACCACAGACCATCTGAAAAGCAAATATTAACCTCTCCACTACTCTAGACCTCCAAGGAAGTCTGACAATCACATCTGTACCATAGACCATCGAGGAAGCAGGCATTAACCCCTACACATCCCTATTTCTCTACCATAACTCATCAGGGAAGCAGGCATTAACCCCTCCACATCCCTAGACCACCAGGGAAATCTGACATTAACTACTTCTCTACCGCAGACCATCAGGAAAGCAGGTATTAACTCCTCCACTATCCTAAACCACCAGGGAAATCTGACATTAACTACTTCTCTACCACAGACCATCAGGGAAGCAGGCATTTACCCCTCCACAACCCTAGGTCACGGAGACGTCTGACGTAAGGCCCCTTTCAGACGAGCGGGTATCACGCTCCGGACTCACGGCGAGGCACCTGTCCTGAATTATATAGCATTATATTGATTTATGATGCTATGTAACCCTTACAGTTCTGGAATGTGTTGTATAACACTGACATAACGCTGTCACTGTTTCCAGAACTGTAAGGGTTACATAGCATCATGAATCAATATAATGCCATGTGACCCCGTCAGTGCTGGAAGTTCAGGCCGGGTGCTGAGCTGCGAGTCTGCAGTGTGACACCCTCTGGTCTGAAAGGGGCCTTAACTACTTCTTAACCATTGACCATCAGGGAAGTTGACATTAACCCCTCCACTACCGTAGAGGACCAAGTGTGAATTATTCCATAGACTTTTTTTTTTTTTTACCTTCGGAAATACAGCATGACACACAGTAACATTTCTCTAATCCGACATCAGTGGGTCCTGATGTGTACCAGATTATCAGACATTCTGGATTACTGGACAGGTATCTTTTAAGGGTAAAATCGGAAGAAAAAACTAAATCTGCAGAAAAAAAAATTAGAGGAATTTCTGCCAAGTCTTTTCTATTATATTTCAGCTCTGAGCTCAACGCAAGTGCCAGATTACCAGACTTCCTGGACTACTGGATTTGGGATTTAAAGGAAGCCTACGCAGATGGACGACTGCTATACTGTAATCGTCCAGGATCTATGTGCAGACAACAGGGTAGTGGTTAAAGAAGTGATAACACGAAGGATGGGAGTAGTAGTACAAGTTTATTATACAGTATTCAACATTTACAAGTTACACTTAAAGCCGTTCACTTAACTACACGACAAATTACCTTAAAGGGGTCTTCCCACCATAGTTTCTGAGGATAGCACCGGTCCTGCATCACTAATTGGCCGAGGTCCCAAGAAGTGTCTGACTTTACTCCCATCTTCCACAGCGGCGCAGGTCATATGCGCAGTCGTCCGTTTTCAGGATTATGGCGAGTCTAGTCAGACTATAAAACACTATGGCGGGAGAACCCCTTTAACTCAACAAGTCTGCTCTTCTATGAGCCGTCTTACGCCTCGCGCCTCTTTCTATATGGGGGGAGTTCTTCTCCACCGGTCACCCAGTAGTGCTGCCTGAGCCGGAGGACGTTACGCTGAAGTAATCTTCTGAGTAGATGACCTGAGCTCTCTTGTCCTTGTGGGATCCCTTCGCGCTGTTGTGGAAGGCTGCGGAGAGGAGGCATCATGGTTTACATCCCGCTCTTCTCCCCTCTTAAAGGGCATCTTCACTTTTACAACCAAATTTTTAAATAGAGAAATAAAGCTACTTTGCAGTAGCCTGGATTTTAAGATCGACTGTTTTATGTATACAGCTCCTATGGCGACCTAAGTGTCTCCCTGGTTATGGCCTGAGTATACAGAATCAGACTATAAAGATGATTTGTTTATAGTCTGTAACCATGGAGACACATAGGTCCACATAGGAGCTGTATACACTAAGCAAACTAGTACAAGAAAACAAAAAAAAAAAAAGAGAAAGAGAGAGAGAGACGGGACCTGAGCTACGAGCGAGACTTCAAGGAGGCCCAGAGGGTGGAAAACAGACTATGCTAAAGATATCCCGTCTATGATTCCTTAACCATCTAACTGTTTTTGCCATCCCGGGCAGTGGGAAAAGTAGCTAACTGGAGGGGAAGGGCTGCTTTAGATGTTGCTATCTCCTGAATGGTAGCAGCTAGAAACATGCAAACAAGTGAAACAAATGGTCTTGTTTGAAAGCTGATGTTCCAGGCTCTCATACAAGACCAAAATGACAGCTAAAGTCCAAGCAACAGAGGAGAAATCACTGTTAGAAATCAAGTGGGGAATAATTGCAGGTAAAACCTATTTTTACTTTAACTTTCAGCTGCATTCACACCATCCCGATTTCTATCAGTGATATCTTACCCTATACTGAAGATATTGCTGTCATTCTGGTATTGTCTGAAAGCTTGGAATGCTTTCAAACAAGACCAGTTGCATGTTTTTAGCTCCCCCCTCCAGTTAGCTACTTTTCCCACTGCTGGACTCGGACAAAACTGTTGGGTTAAAGGGGCAGCGCACCTAAAATAGAGCAACCGTTGGTATCAGCCACACTTTTTGGACATCCCCAGCCCTGGAGATGTGGGATTTTTTCTGAACTTCCTGTCAGTCATCCAACATGAAAGGGCTGATAACAGGGAACAATAGACTGTATTCACCCCTCCATTTGCGGACAAGAATAGACATTTCTCTAACGGGCCGCCTGTTCTGTTCCACAAATTGTGGAACACATATGGGCAGCATCAGTGATTTGTGGACCACAAAATACAGCCTGGAAGTGTGCATGTAGCCAAAGTCTCTCCAAAAATATATCTTATTTGAGAGACCCGTCAGTAAGCAGCCACCAAAGACTCACCCAGCTGACCCACACGGACTTCTCTATGGCGGCATCCAGCATGGGCTGCTTCCGGGCTATGCTGACCTTCACCGAGACGTCTTCTATCATCGTGTTATTCAGCTGGAGAAGAAGAACATCCGTTATACACCAGGCAATGATAACCTGGAGCCACTTATTCACAGCATACAGAGCTCCAAATCCCACGCACTGCCAAAAATTCTTGTCTTCCTGCAGCCACCACTAGGGGAGCTTACGATGTTACGACATACTGTTTTATTATGTGTGGTGGTGGGGGGTGTTTTGGACCCCCCCCCCCCCCCCGTGAGCAGACCTGCAAAGAGAAACATACTTACCTGCTCCCGCCTCCTCTCCCCCGCTGCGCATCCAAGGTGTTAAGTTATGTTTCCATATCATCACCACGACGGCACCACAAGGAGATTGACCCCTGACCTCTGTAGGGGCAGGAACAGAGAAGGTTAAAGGCACACCTCCCTCCACCAACACCAGTGTTTCCTGTCCCTACAGAGGCCAGGACGGAGAAGGATCTCCTCGCGGTGAGGAGTGATGATGATATCCCTGGCAGAGTTCTGTTCCACAGGCGGATCAGACGCGCGCTTACAGCGTTCCTTACCTCTGCCCCCCTGCCCGCCCGCGGTCCAGTACTAACGCTGGGCAGGGGACTGTGGGAGGACTCGTTCCGGTTCATCCGGGGCCTGCTCCCGGCGCGGTCTCCCTCCTTCCCCCACGTGGGTGAAGCTGGGCTGCGCGTCCCTAATGACGTATTTCCGGCGTCGACCGGAAGTTGGCGGCGCGTCCAAGAGGCCGGCGGGTAAGTTTAAAAAGGGGGAAGCGGCGTACTGATCTGAGGTCTGGTTCCTACTGCAGCATGTCGGGCCCCGAGACTCGCTCTCCCCGTGACCCGGAGCCTCCCGCGCCGCCATCTGTAAGTCTGCTGATGCCGCATTTTGTATTATTTGGCTGGGCACATGGTCAGGGGGTTCTTACCTTCCTCTCCTACTTCTATCACGGGTGACTTCCCCTCTCTTATATGGATCCCTTCTGACCTTTCTCCTGTTGTCTCTTAGGCCTCAAAGGAGACACAGAAGAAGGCAAAAAAGCCTGCGAGATGTATCTCCTGCAGCTGTAGATTATCGGATCAATACACAAAAAACTCTGTAGAGAGTGTATTGGGGAATGTCATTCGGGAGGAACAACCCTCTCTCCTTCAAGAGTTTCGTTCCATGATGCAGGATGAAATACGTGCTTCTCTGTCACAGCTAAATCCCCCTGCGCCCCCACCTCCAAAACGGCCCAGAATAATCTCTCATCCCTCATCTTCTGACCTTGAAGACCAGGATGAAGATTCCTGTCTCCTCTAGATATGCAGAAGAGGACGACCGCGTATCTGATTCTGATTACGCTGAAGGCTGTAAAAAATTCTTCTTTAAAAATGAAGATATGCACGATCTGCTTAAGGCTGTCAGGGCCACTATGGGGGTGGAGGAAGTACAGAAAGCTCACTCTGTGCAGGAGGAGCTCTTTGGAGGTCTAAGGGCGAAACGCGCAAAAGTCTTCCCCTTTAACGAAAATATTAAAGAAATGATTCTCGAGGAATGGGCAGAACCGGAGAAACGCCTGGGCATTTCACGAGACTTTAAATCCCGTTTACTCTTCGACCCTGCTGATTCTAAGCTTTACGATGAAACACCGAAAAATCGATATTCAAGTGGCAAAGGTTGCTAAAAAACCTCGCTACCCTTCGAGGATGCCTCTCAATTGAGGGATCCCATGGAGAGGAAGGCTGACGCCCTTCTGCGTAAATCCTGGGAAGCAGCAACATTTAACATTAAGACCAATGTGGCGGCCACCTCTGTAGCCCGGTCCATGACTCTATGGTTGAATGAGCTGGAGAAACATATTAAAGGAAATACCTCTAGAGAAGAGATTCTAAATTCTCTTCCTCTTCTCAAGTCTGCAACCGCCTTTTTGGCGGACGCCTCTGCAGAGTCCATTAGATTTGCAGCCAAAAATGCAGGCCTTTCTAATGCAGCACGCAGAGCTATATGGATGAAGGCCTGGTCTGGCGATAAAGCCTCAAAATGAAGCTCTGTTCTATCCCTTTCACGGGGGAATACGTGTTTGGCCCTATCTTAGACAAAATCCTTGAGAAAGCGGCTGATAAAAAGAAGGGGTTCCCGGAAAGATCGTCCCCTTCGCAGAAAACTCCCGTTCAGATCGGGAAATTTCCAGGAAAGGTCCTTTCGTGGTAAAGGGAAATCAGGCCGCTGGAGCTATGCAAAGGGTGGCAGGGGGAAAGGATTCCTCCTCAATCCCCAATCTAAACCCTCAGATAAGCAATGACATCCCAGTGGGGGGGCGATTGAACAGGTTTCTACCAGCCTGGGAAAAAATGTCATCAAACCCATGGGCTCTATCTTTAATAGAATCAGGATACAAAATAGAGTTCAAGTCGCTTCCCCCAAACAAATTTCTCGTCCACAAGATCCCCAAATCTAGATATCATTTGGCAGGAGATCAGAATGTTGCAAGTCCTCAATGTTGTGGCCAAAGTCCCACCCAGGGAGCAGGGGTTAGGCTTCTATTCTACCCTCTTCCTAGTAAAGAAAAAAGAAGGCTCCCTTCGCATGATTATAAATCTGAAGTTTTTGAACAAATACATCATGTACGAAGGTTCAAGATGGAGTCCCTAACATCAGCAATACCTCTGATCTCCCAAGATGCTTTCATGTGCACGGTGGACCTAAAGGACGCTTATTATCACGTCCCTATTCATCAAAAGTCACCATCAGTACCTACGATTCGCAGTTCAAGATCATCAGGGCTGCATACACCACTTCCAGTTTTTAGCTCTACCGTTTGAGTATCCTCTGCCCCCAGAGTGTTTACCAAACTTATGGTAGAGATGGTGGCATTCTGAGGCAGGAGGGTCTGATTCATAGTACCATATCTGGACGACCTCCTACTGATAGCCGACCATTGTTCTCGTCTTTGAGAAGTCAAAAAACCCTATTGTCCACTCTAAAGAACCTGGGTTGGATAGTGAATTTTCAAAAATCTCATCTTCTGCCGTCCAAGAGAGTTCA